>OU015462.1:59216722-59304222 GCA_907164805.1 Brachyptera putata
CCTCTCTCTTTCTCACTTCTTCCTTCTATTCACATCCTCCCTCCACCTCATAATTTTGTTTCTATTTTTTGTAACTGTCTCGATTTACATCGTTCCGTCTCTCTCTTTCTCTCTCTCCCCCCCCCTCTCTCTCTCTCTCTCTCTTTTCATACATCTCCATCTCATCTCACTCCTCCTCATCCTCCCCTCTTCCTGCTCACATATCTCTATGAAGTACTCGTCTCACCTAAACTCGGCACCTCCACCTTGTTGCTCGCTCGAAACCACTCCACTGCCGAGTAGATACTGAACATAACACTATGAGCGACGCATTACAAACACTCTTTATTCCCCATCCATCTCTCTCTCTCTCTCTCTCCCCATCTCTCTCTCTCTGTCTCTCTCTCTCGCTCGCAATATCATCTATCTGAGGCCGTCTAACAAACAGCACGTTATAAACTGAGTCGGATTCATGTTAAGGTTAATGTCTGCCAGCATACTTCAACTGTCAGGACCATGTTTTAGAACGAACGTTTTGGTAAAGTTTGTTTTCGTGACGTCACAAGTCATAGGAATTATACAACAGTGTAATACCACTGCTAGTTCGGAAACACTCGGATCTTTATACTTTACATATCAAGTGGAATTAATGTGAGTTTGAAATTAATATTATGCTTTTACTGCTGTTTTGAATTTGCATGGTTATAATTTATTTACAATATATTATGAATGTTTGCGTGAGTGGTTATAAGTGAGAAGCATTATAGTGTACGATGTTCGGGTGGAAATGTATAAACAATCACCTGGGTTCGTAATTAAGACTCAAGTAGCGTTAAAATTCACTTGTAAAGGTTCAAGCATGAATTATTCATCAGTAAGCCTGTTAGTGTATAATGGACGTATGTTGTGTGAGGATTCCATTATTGACATTTATTATATAATTATGCAGTTGATATAATGTGTAATGCTATCTAAGACAAGCGAACTTTGGCTATTTGATAGATATCATCAAGTGAACTAGAATAGTTGTGGAAATATTTTTTGTTTGTTTTCGTTCTCTTGAATAATAATGACAACGTATTATTTTTCCAGTATTATTGGAAAAAATGTTTGTCATATATAGGAGTGATAGCTCGAATGAAAAATCTTGTGAAGTGTGATCATGTTTTTCAAAGCTAATTTTTCTCAAAATTCGAACTTCTGAATGTGAAATGTGAATACAATTTCATCTCAGTCAATTTTTAAGATAGAAATGTAATGATTTGTGTGAAATGATCACAGAAACAAGATTAATAAACTGGGAGCATGAAACGAAAATCTATTCTCTCACCATAATTTCCTTCGTCTCAGACTGCATCACAAATTCAGTAACTCCATTCAAAGTTATTCAACTCAAATCGTAAATCGACTAAAACTATTGCTTTTATATTCTTATATAATATTTATGAATCCAACTGTAACAGTTTTCTTAATTTACTATTCTATTCTGTAATCAATTAACTGTGAGTTTTAATCAAAAGTACGATAGCATTTGCAAGGTGTTTACTATTTATGACATGTCCTAGCTTTTAACGGCAGCAGTATTGAACTTTACTAGTTGCGATCGTAAGAAAAGTCAAGAGGTGTTATATTGTGACGACGCTAAAGGTAATTTTATTTCGCTCACAATTTGAATTACTAAATACAGTCGAGTGTAAATTACGACGTCTAAACGGAGCAAAATCCTCGTAATTTTAACTCTTTGAAAGTTGCCAGTTACGTAGGCCTATATATATATATATATATATATATATATATATATATATATATACATAAAGAGAGAGGGAGATATAAAAGCGCGCGTTTTCGAGTAAAGTGCTAACTAAAATGGTATGCTAGTGCCTACGCCCTCCGGTGCTTCGAAATTAAAGACAAGTGAACAGTGTATAGCTTGGCAGGAAGAGAGAATTCACAATTACAATCTACTAATGGTTTAGTTGAGACATACGAACTGATATAATATTTATTTAAAATCTCGTATCAACTTACGTTAATTAATTATGAGTAGATAGGGAGGGGTCAGATTCATTTTGGTAAATATATTTTCTAACAGAGTTGATTCTAATATTTCATTATAGTACGCAGAATTGATATAAGTTATTGGCGCCATGAGATATAACTACTTGAAAGTGAAAATTTATCCGTATGTCCACCTCACATTATTGCCTCTGTGTATATGTGTACTTTTTCAGCGTCACAAATTTAATAAAGATACTTAAACTTTCGTCTATTGTATAATTTTGCGTGTAATACATATAGGATCTCTCACTGTTTTAATTTGAATGGAATTTAAATTCACCTGTATTGACAGTACAATATTGTATACGTGCTTAGTTTAGAAATTTGACGTTCAGGCCTGATATAAATCATCTGAACCGACACAAGAATTTGATGAAAAACCAAAAGTCCATATTCTACATCGATGTGTTCACTTGAAGCAGATTGTACCAACTGACGATTGAATATTAATTAGTTTTTTTTTTTTTTTTTTTTATGAACATTATAGAACAAGTTACAAGTTGTGCGTAAACCCACAGAGTCAAGAATGACATATCTATCCAAGGGTATTAACAAGGAATTTTCGAATTTTGCTCTTTTCTGTCGACGAGAAATGAATAACTCTTTTTGCATTATGCGGGGCTAGTACTAGAGGTACTCTTGGTCTTTGATCAGATAATGAATGAATTGGAAGGTGATTAATTCATTCAATTAGAACAAGTTAATCACTAAAGCGATCGTGGATTCAGCATGGTCTCAAGTTGGGATGTTTTGAAATTTCAATTCCAAATCTAGATTTCGTCTTTGGAAATGAAACCTTGCTCAAAATTTTTTTGTTTCTGAAATTTTTCCCTTTTTTAATTTAAATTGCACCGTTGTTTTTATCTGTAGCACAGTTTTGTTTTGTTTGCGTTTTCCGCATTTCACGATTCGGGCTTTTGGAAGGTTTTTTTTAAAGGGAAATTTGAGGAATTGAAGTTTGCGATTAAAATTGTACTTGGAATTATTAAAATGTAAAATTATTATTCAAGGAACATTAACATAATACACATATCCCCCAATATGCAATATGAAAATAACAGTCTTTGAAGTAAATTAAAAAACATACATAGACCTGATTACAGTTTCCATGAATACAATACAACATAAACCACCCACATACACATAATATTTAATTTTAAATTATATATTTTTAAATAATATATAATATATAATTATTTATTATATGTTTAATTTATTTTAATATAAATTTATATATAAATATTTATTATATAAAATTTAAATATTATATAAAAAGTGTGTATTAAAAATGAATATATTTTATTTATAATATATTTTGACAAATATGAGAATTGGTTTTTCCCAACGTGTTAATTTTATTGAAGGAAAACTTTCCCAACGAAAGGACTCGGACTTAAAGGGGTTCAATCTTTTTAAAAAGTTAAAAACAAAAAAAATGACAAAAAGAATATTGTGGATGTGAAATCCCAAATTTCATTCATAAAGTAGTGAGCAGAAAGTATAGCATTAATACGACATCTTGGGATTTATAATCTCTACCATTTTTCCATTGATTTCTTTATGGAAAAACTCTCAACGTGTCGTAACTAGGCGGTAGTGGGGGAAAAACGGTTTTGAACATTCTAAGTTCACGGTTTTATAACATTTCCCCTAATGACTTGGTGTCAGATACAAGTGTATTGGGCACGCTTGCGAGTGTTGAGTAGTACAAGCTTTTGTAGCTCACTTATTTACTGTAAGATTATGTATGTTTATGGAGATGGGTTATATATTTTGATAATTGACTTTATCGAAGGGTATTTTCAAGTATCGATTGAAAATTGATAATGTATTCAATTAAAATCCATGATCCAAAATCAATAGTCGAGAAATACATGCTCAATGTTGACAGCCATTTCTCTCAGCTTCCATCCTAATTACAATTGATATGATTTGAACAAATTCTTCTGAAATTCGTGAGATATTTATTATTTGAATATTATTCTCATGAAGCTATATTCTGCGAATATAATTTCGTGGAGGTGCCGTGTTTTTTGAATTATAAGTTGTTCAGATCGCTTTTGTGGTGTGATGTACAAACGGTTCTAAAGTCATGTCTTCAGCTTCAGTTCAGGAG
Source organism: Brachyptera putata (assembly GCA_907164805.1). NCBI lineage: Eukaryota > Metazoa > Arthropoda > Insecta > Plecoptera > Taeniopterygidae > Brachyptera > Brachyptera putata. Next base: position 59,220,876 of record OU015462.1, read on the forward strand.
CAACATGGTTTTATGTCAAGTTATTGATGAAACACAGATACACAATCATTTTCCCCGAAATATTAGAAACATTCGAATTAAAAAAAACGTTTGAATGACTCAGACGATCTAGTCACTGCTCTGAAGTCTGAAGCCAGGCGGGCGTGAGTTCGAGTCCCATTGTGGGCATGAATCTTGTACCCGTCATATATATATATATATATATATATATATATATATATATATATATATATATATATATATATTGTCAGTATTCCCATATAATCTATATGAGTTTTGTTGGGGCTATACAGCAGCATTAAATATATAACAACATAATAACTATATAAAAAAATATCGTCAAGAAAATAAATATTGAAAAAGTGAGTCTTCGTCGTGTGATAGGCATATGATTCTTTTGAAATATAAATTCCTAAGCCGCCTACTTTAGTTCCGCATTAGGTTTCCGGTGATATTCATTTTAATATATCTTCTCTCTGTTATCGACTCCGCGATGTTAGTCGCCGAGTCTAATAGAATACGTAATGTTGGTTTTCATCGAATGTAAGAAAGATGAGTTTAACTTACATAATCCGTGTTTTGCGTGATGGGAAAACAGGCTTTTGAATACAGGATTATATTAAATACCCTTCCTCATTGTGGTATTTACAGAAAGTGTTTGTGGAAAGGGAAGGTGTGTTCTTCGGAGACTATTATAGTAATCCTTGTTTGAATAATTCACGTCACTTCTTTTTGAATACGTTTTCAATTCGGTTTCAGAATGATCGATGGTATTCTCTCGGAATATGAGCTAGAAACAAAAGTTGAGAATTAAAATCTCATTATCTGACTTACATATCAGTAGCAATTTCACAAGTTTGAAAAATGTAGTTCAGTCTCAATTCTGGGAGTTGACGTGATAATTTCACAGATTTTATTTCGGAATTGACTTGTGATTTTTTCGACTGAAGCCAACAAGTAATATTTGTTTTGGTAGAGTCCGACCGCGCAAGAGTGTTGACGGTGACGTCGGAGGGTGGTACACATTGGAAACTTGGACAGAAAGTGTTGGGTATCTTGAGATATGAGAATAATATGTGGATGAGGAGGAGAGATAAATAATTCATTCATTTCATTCATTTCATTCATTTCATCCATTTCATTCATTTCATCCATTTCATTCATTTCATTCATTTCATTCATTTCATTCATTTCATTCATTTCATTCATTCCATTCATTTCATTTACTTCATTACAGCTTTGGACCATTGGTCCGGTGGCAGTCTATTCTAAATACTATTTCTTATTTCAACAATGGCGAATTTTTAGTTTAAGTATACCGTTTATGGGAATGTGAGTAAAACAAAAAGGGAGAAAGGTGAAAAAAGCAAGATGTAGTTAGGTTTCATTTTGGGATGTGGGTCTAGAGATTGAATAGAATAGTGTTGAAAGCAGAGTATTTTGGTAATAGAAGAGGAAAGAGAAGGAAGATGATAATGAGGGCTTGACATTAGCAGGAGCCAAGTGGAGAAATGATGCTCTGGTGTTAGTGTTCAACACACCATGACCAAATATAATCATGGTTTTCTGCTTATGGATATTGATTCTACATATTTTTCAAAATCATAATATTCTTGGGTATTCCAGAACGATGCAAACCCTTAACCAGTGAAACGTACATTCCAACAGTGAATTTCAATATATATGTCAGAAATAAGAATCCGACATTTACGTTCATCTTCCAATATTGAATGAATGAATTTTCATTTTGTTGCAATGTTCACAATTCGTTCACTACATCTCTGTGTTGACACATTGTCAGATATTATCAATACACATATATATATATATATATATATATATGAAGGTTTCACGTTGGCTTGAACGACTCATATTATGAGAAATGATATTATATTTATATTTATTATATGAGGAATTATATTTAGAGGTATTTCAGTCGCTTTTTCATGTATTTATTAATTTATTAGATGCTCTAATGAATTAATAAATACATGAGAAACGACTAAAATACCTCCAAATTGAATCATTTCTCATATATATATATATATATATATATATATATATATATATATATATATATATATATATATATATATATATATATATATATATATATATAAATTGAACACCGTCTGGAAAATTCTAACTCCACATCGGATATTTCTCTCTGATAACTCTCAGGTCAACTTAAACATATGCACATCCAGTTCCTGACCGCAATCACCTATTCCAGCCAGGTTGCTGAAAACATGTAATTCTCGATCACTGTTTGACCGACGTGTCAGCCAAGTTTTCGCTGAAACGAGTCGTGTGTTGTGCTCTGTGATCCAAGCGATCGTGCTCGCCTTTGGCCGGTAAAACAAACACAAACAAGGCTGGCCAACGTGATTATGTGCTGCGAGAGAACTCATCTCCATCGTGACCGCCACATCTGAATGTCAAAAGGGTTTACTTCGTTAGTTCACTTGGGTCAGTGCCACGTGTGTTTGCTTGCACCTTTGAGGCGGTACAGTCCAAGTTGATAATATGTATGCGGATGAACGCTTCCCGGTTATAGGAATAAAGTAAGTCTGGAATTAATACTGGTTGATGAGGAAGTTGAGGTATTGAATTCGGAGCATTTTTGGAATATTTATTTATTTAACTGATTTTCATGTACATGAAGTTATTTCGTATTATTTGGTGTTCAATAAAACTGATTTTATATAAGGTTTAGTAGAACCTGATATTGACAATTCTAGTTGATAGTTAGTTGATGAACTTGTTCATCACCCTTGATTACATATGCTATTTACATACATTCACCAAGTCCAGTTAGACCTTATCTGAGAGTTGGTGAAAACGAATACCATGTGTTACCATGGTGATAGCTATATTAAACTGCCAGTTAGAGCTACTCTCACGTTGGTAATACCGGGCCTAAGATTCGTAAATCTGACTCTTAGCCTTTTTCTGAGAGTTGGGGTTCAAACTTCACACTTCAAAACAACTACTAACTGCTAGTTTGAGCCACTCCACATTGATATTTCCAGCATTAAGACCAGGTTTTGCGAAATGATATTCAGCGATCAGGAGATAGTTGTAGGTTCACTTGTTTCATGTTTGGTTACGTGAATAGTTTTTGTATTTCAGTGAATAGTCAGATAACTAATACTCACTTGAGAGTGAAAAGACTGAAACTAAGAATAGAACCGTCTCTGAGCCGAATAAAAATGAATCCAGTAGTCAATACGGATTGATTTGATGATATATTTCATCCTTTTTTACTATCGAGTACTCGATTTATATGGACGAAATCCCAAATATATATATATATATATATATATATATATATATAAGTATATATATATATATATATTTATATATATATATATATATATATATATACTTATATATATATATATATATATATATATATGTATACATATATATATATATATATATATATATATATATATATATATATATATATATATATATATATGTATACATATATATATATATATATATATATATATATATATATATATATATATATATATATATATATATATATATATATATATGTATATATATATAAGAGATAAATATTTGATGGTCATCAAATTATTCATATCGATCATATAAATTATGTGGGAACCAATCTCTGTCTAATCCATATTCATATAGTCTTCAGTCAAGCCTTACTGTTTTAATAAATTATAATTATGATGCTACTTTAGAGAATATCATTTTATATATATTTCTGTGAACTCAGATACTGAACAAGATATAAGCCAATTAGAGTGAAGAATTCAGGTCACTTGTGAAATTTAAAATCCAAGCTTCCATTACCATCAACAGAAAAACTCCAAGTTATCAAAGAACTCAATACTTTCGAGAGGCTCTGTGAGATGTTCATTAATGATCTCTCAATTTCTTTCATTACCCCACTATAATGACACAGCTCTCACACGAAGAGCAAATCTCTTCAAAGTTTCCTGTTGATGTATATACATGTATATATGTTTGAATATATATATATATATATATATATATATATATATATATATATATATATATATATATATATATATATTACTTCAACAACTTTCTGATCGGGGGAGGTCACGTTTTTTGAATAGTTTCAAATCGTATCGATATATATATATATATATAAATATATATATATATATATATATATATATATATATATATATATATATATATATATATATATATATATATATATATATATATGTATCTATATATCTATATATCTCTCTCTCTCTCTCTCTATATATATATATATATATATATATATATATATATATATATATATATAAGGAGTGGATATCGAAATACACATGAACAAAATGGACATCATAAATTATACTCATGATCATCAAGTTTGGTAACTACTGCCTAACCACACAACTTTTTCAAATATGAATCAAATCAAAAGATTCAATTTCAAACTCACTACGGAATAATGTATATCTATTCTTCAAATATTTTACTTTCTAAGAATATATTCCTAATCAACAAGCGCATGATTCACGTTTCCGTCTATATTTTTCGATTCGGTATTATCATAGATATAATGTAGCTATTTCTTAAACACGTGTTGAATGGTCGTATTTCGTTGCTCAATTTCGTTCGATAATGAGCTTCACCTTCTCTATTCCGTGTGATCTTCAACAGCATGCTTGAGACTGCATTTAATACCTTCATTACCAAACATCATCACGCCTCGAATCTCCTCCGTGCACTCGACGCCTTCATGCAATATACTCACAGTTAATATCTAGGTATTATAGCAAGGCTGTCTTGACCCAGAACATACAGGGGTTAGTTCGTACTCCGAGTCACACAAAGATGCTAATGATGTTATCATGTACTCAACTAGGAAATCGTAGTACATGAGTTGTGAGATGAGCGCAGAAGTATGGAAATCTGGAATGAAAAATATTTTGTCGGTTTATTCCCATCTACAGATCTTGGATTACTTCAAACAATAAAAATCCTATTTGACTTTAAAAAATAGCAGGTATGCTGGCAGTGGTGAGCAGTGGAACTTGTGAAGTCACAAAATACGGTGCGTGAATATCCCAACAATGACATTTATTAAAAATGTTACATTGTTGAATGTTCATTTCTTATCTTTCGTTGGCCATATTGACATTTGAAACCGCATTCACTTGTTACTTTGAGTGTCGAATTAGCTGCTTTTTGATATATGCACTTTGAGTTCCAAACAGAAAGACAAAAAACGAGCAGCCCAGCGCTACATACATTGGGAGCCACCGCTGGGCGTGGGTTCGAATCCCGCTTAAAACATGGGTTTTTGTAACCGTCCTTTCACTTAACATCACTTCATACAGTTCAATAATCACCTGCTCATTCGTATCCCCATATAGCCTAGCTTTTTGTGAGGTCGTCAAGGAAACAATAATCATCATCACAAAAAACCAACATAGATTTCATCTTCTCGGTATGAGTTTCCCCTCACCCTACAAATGTTGAAGTAACACACACGATTTCTTAATATCACCTAACTCCATTAACTGATCAACTAATATGTTACAACAACCTAATGTTGTAACATGATTAATGCATGTTTGCCTTACATTAGGTTATTAGACAAATAATCCCCCCCACCCCCCCTGATGATGAAGTTCCATGTACGGCTAAACGAATCGGTACATAAGGAATAGGATCCGGTTGGTCTCGGTTCGCCTAAGTAAAGGTTCGGTACAGAAAACCCACTTGTAATACAATCGGTTGTGGTAAGAAACTCATTATCTTGCCTGTAAGTTTAGTGCTCGGTTGAAGAAGGAATCTGACAGGGGAAGGGCGGTAGCGCAACGTTCTCTATGGATGATTAACGATGACGTAGGCGCATCAAGTAGTCTCTAACATTCACTCATTATAGAAAAACCACCCCTGCGTGCGTGCGCTTATTCTGTTCCCCTTCATTCACTTTCCTGCACGTCTTCATTAGACCTTTCTGAAAAGGAAATACGGATTAACGATATCGAACCAAAGTACTCTTGGTCCCTCTCTCTCTCTCTCTCTCTCTCTCTCTCTTTCTCTCTCTCTCTCTCTCTCTCTCTCTCTCTCTCTATGTCTCTCTCTATGTCTCTTTTTGTCTCTCTCTCTCTGTCTCTCTTTGCCTCTCTCTCTCTGTCTCTCTCTCTCTCTGTCTCTGTCCCTGTCTCTCTCACTCTCTCTCTCTCTCTCTCTCTCTCTCTATGTATCTCTCTCTCTCTCACCATCCACATCTCACACTTCGCTTCTCTTTCAAACATTTTCTTAATCGGTTTTGGCGTGTGAACTTCGACAACACTAACGAATAAGTATTTTGTTTCCCTTGTTTCCAAACATGTTCTTGTCTTTTTCTCAACTCCGAGCCGTTAAAAGCAGCCAAACACTCAGCCGTCAGTGACAAAATGCTTTCTTCGAATGAAATCCCTTCCGAAACTCCCATTCTCTCTTTCTCATTTCTGATGTACGACCAACAGAAGTTACGACCGGAGGAAAGAATCAATAATATTATTGAGAAGTCTACTAATTCATTCATTCATTTCCCTCTAACGTACACGTCCCAATCCCACAGATACCTCAGGGACCGTCTATTCGCACCAACAAATAGCAGAAGTGTGGTAATTCAAAAAAACTATCGTCGACAAACAGTCAAGCTAATAAAATCGATAATCAAACCTATTTTTATCGAAAGTTTGGTAGTGCAACATTTTCCTCTAGAAGGCCGTGATTTTTTCTCTATACACTTTATTATTCGCCAGGAATTCACCTACACAGCTTTTCTTTATATTTCCCAATAGATCGGATAGTATCAGCTATAAAGGTTTACTCTATTTGGAGTTTGATTTCCCGCCAATCTCACACCACATATAGCCAACCTTTGTCAGTGTATCGCCTTATTTGGGAAGAGGAAATTGAATGGATCTGTCTTGGTGGTACGCGTGAAAAGCAAGCTGGGTGACGCAGAATTTGACAGTTCTCGTCGGCGCGATGATCTTCGAAGACAATGGCTCTGCATATCACACACACACACACACACATATATATATATATATATATATATATATATATATATATATATATTGAGTTTAACGACGCACTGTTAGGATAACTAAGATCTATTGGCGTCGGATGGATGATTAATGAGAAGATGGGATGATGAGTTAAAGGTTCTTGGGTAATGAGAAGGATAGTTGGAAGGAAGCGGTCATGGCCGACTCATTGTAGAAACCATCCCATCATTAGTCCAGACTACAGAGGCAAACCATAAAAAACCTCTGTAAAGATGGGCGGCGGCGGGGATCGAACTGGGTTCGGAATTCTCCTCGCCTCCCGGATCACATGAAGCGAGCACGTTAACCACTTCACTGTATGTGCCGGTTATATATATTATTTTAACAACTTCCTGATACCATATGTATATATATATATGTATATATATGTATATATATATATATATATATATATATATATATATATATATATATATATATATAATTATATACATATATATATATATATATATATATATATTCTACGTGAATTAGATACATATACCTATAAGTTCCATGACCATGATCAATTTTCGAATTATAAGGGTTCAACATTTGGAACTTTCGTATCTCGACTGCTTTGTAATAAATGCTACTTTATGGTTACATAGATGTCCAAAAGAAAGATAACTAGTCGATTGTGTACTATACAGGTTGAGACAAGAAGTAAGCTCGGAAGCTATGATAGTGGGGGGAGGGGTGGGGAGGGGGAGGGATGGGGAGGGGGAGGGGAGGGGTAGGAACAAGCTGGAAGTGAACGGGAGGATTTCGACGTCAAGATTACCCCCCATCTCTTCGGCTCAGCTCTTCTGGCTTCCTTGCCCGCGTTTTAAGAATTTACATTTATACGAGCGAGCGAAAGATCCGCATGCAGTCGGGGGCCACGATCCTATATTCCGACGCTACGAAACTTACTAGATCGAATGAAAACATCGTTTACAAAACTTGACCAATAGTTGGTTGTCAGTAGTAAAGTCAGAGAGATACGTGTATCTGGATAAAGTAGTAAAACTCCCATTTCGGGTGAATTATTCAAAGTAATAAAAAGTTCGATATAAATGCGTGTAAATAAATCGTGCGATTGGTACCACATGTTTTCCGTGCTGCTAGTAGGTAGACGCTATCACCATGCACACATCCTTTACTCCTGTATCCTCGATATTAAGCATGTACAGACGTTAACAAAATCAGATGAACAGTCATGTGCATGTTTTAACGGGCCGTTAGGGAACACACCTGGCAGTGGAATATTACTGAGGTGAGAATATAATAACATGTCAAATTATGAAATGTTATGTTAGTATTCAGATATGGGATATAACTTTAATTCTGGACTGTCTCTTTCTCTTTTCTCTCTCTTCTATTTATATCGTCTCTCTACCTCATGAACATTGTTTCTACTTTCCGTAACTTGTATTCAATTTCAATTCAATTCCAATTTATTAATTCATCTTCTAACAGTATCATTTTACTCGTACAGTACATTTCAGTTAGGCTATCATAAAAACAAGAGGTAACAAAATGTAGATTATTGAAATGTCAAAGTCATTGAAAAATGAAAATTAATTGATTCTAGGTTACTCACAGTTTGATGAAATTACTACGAAAAATTGATCTCTCTCACTCTTCCTCTCTTTATTTGTCTCTCTCTATCCCTCCTCACCTTCCTTTCTGTCTCTGACTCTTTCTAACACTCTCTCCTCTCACTTTGCTACCTCTTTCTTCTATTCACATCCTCCCTCCACCTCATAATTTTGTTTCTATTTTTTGTAACTGTCTTGATTTACATCGTTCCGTCTCTCCCCCCCCCCCCCCTCTCTCTCTCTCTCTCTTTTCATACATCTCCATCTCATCTCACTCCTCCTCATCCTCCCCTCTTCCTCCTCACATATATCTATGAAGTTCTCGTCCCACCTAAACTCGGCACCTCCACCTTGTTGCTCGCTCGAAACCACTCCACTGCCGAGTAGATACTGAACATAACACTATGAGCGACGCATTACAAACACTCTTTATTCCCCATCCATCTCTCTCTCTCTCTCTCTCTCTCTCTCTCTGTCTCTCTCTCTCTCGCTCGCAATATCATCTATCTGAGGCCGTCTAACAAACAGCACGTTATAAACTGAGTCGGATTCATGTTAAGGTTAATGTCTGCCAGCATACTTCAACTGTCAGGACCATGTTTTAGAACGAACGTTTTGGTAAAGTTTGTTTTCGTGACGTCACAAGTCATAGGAATTATACAACAGTGTAATACCACTGCTAGTTCGGAAACACTCGGATCTTTATACTTTACATATCAAGTGGAATTAATGTGAGTTTGAAATTAATATTATGCTTTTACTGCTGTTTTGAATTTGCATGGTTATAATTTATTTACAATATATTATGAATGTTTGCGTGAGTGGTTATAAGTGAGAAGCATTATAGTGTACGATGTTTGGGTGGAAATGTATAAACAATCACCTGGGTTCGTAATTAAGACTCAAGTAGCGTTACAATTCACTTGTAAAGGTTCAAGCATGAATTATTCATCAGTAAGCCTGTTAGTGTATAATGGACGTATGTTGTGTAAGGATTTCATTATTGACATTTATTATATAATTATGCAGTTGTGATTTAAGACAAGCGAACTTTGACTATTTGATAGATATCATCAAGTAAACTAGAATAGTTGTGGAAATATATTTTTTGTTTGTTTTCGTTCCATTGATTAAAAATGACAACGTATTATTTCTCCAGTATTATTGGAAAAAATGTTTGTCATATTTGTAGGAGTAATAGCTCGGATGAAAAATCTTGTGAAGTGTGATCATGTTTTTCAAAGCTAATTCTTCTCAAAATTCGAACTTCTGAATGTGAAATGTGAATACAATTTTATCTCAGTCAATTTTCAAGATAGAAATGTAATGATTTGTGTGAAATGATCACAGAAACAAGATTAATAAACTGGGAGCATGAAACGAAAATATATTCATCCACCATAATTTCCTTCGTCTCAGACTGCATCACAAATTCAGTAACTCCATTCAAAGTTATTCAACTCAAATCGTAAATCGACTGAAACTATTGCTTTTATATTCTTATATAATATTTATGAATCCAAGTGTAACAGTTTTCTTAATTTACTATTCTATTCTGTAATCAATTAACTGTGAGTTTTAATCAAAGTACGATAGCATTTGCAAGGTGTTCACTATTTATGACATGTCCTAGCTTTTAACGGCAGCAGTATTGAACTTTACTAGTTGCGATCGTAAGAAAAGCCGAGAGGTGTTATATTGTGACGACGCTAAAGGTAATTTTATTTCGCTCACAATTTGAATTACTAAATACATTCGAGTGTAAATTACGACGTCTAAACGGGGCAAAATCCTCGTAATTTTAACTCTTTGAAAGTTGCCAGTTACGTAGGCCTATATATATATATATATATATATATATATATATATATATATATATATATATATATATATATATATATATATATATATATATAAAGAGAGAGGGAGATATAAAAGCGCGCGTTTTCGAGTAAAGTGCTAACTAAAATGGTATGCTAGTGCCTACGCCCTCCGGTGTTTCGAAATTAAAGACAAGTGAACAGTGTATAGCTTGGCAGGAAGAGAGAATTTACAATTACAATTTACTAATGGTTTAGTTGAGACATACGAACTGATATAATATTTATTTAAAATCTCGTATCAACTTACTTTAATTAATTATGAGGAGATAGGGAGGGGTCAGATTCATTTCAGTACATATATTTTCTAACAGAGTTGATTCTAATATTTCAGTATAGTACGCAGAATTGATTAAAATTATTGGCGCCATGAGATATATCTACTTGAAAGTGAAAATTTATTCGTATGTCTACGTCACATTATTGCCTCTGTGTATATATGTGTACTTTTTCAGCGTCACAAATTCAATACAAATACTCAAACTTGTTTTCTCGTCTATTGTAAAATTTTGCGTGTAATACATATAGGATGTCCCACTGTATCAATTCGAATGAAATTTAAATTCACCTATATTGGCAGTACATGTGCTGTACATGTGTTGTGTATGTGCTTACTTCGGAAATTTGACGTTTAGGCCTGATATAAATTATCTGAACCGACACGAGAATTTGATGAAAAACCAAAAGTCCATATCCTAAATCGATGTGTTCACTTAAAGCAGATTGTACCAACTGACGATCAAATATTAATTAGTTAATTTTTTTTTCAAGTTTTTTTAATGAACATTATAGAACAAGTTATAAGTTGTGCGTAAACCCACAAAGTCAAAGAATGACATATCTATCCAAGGGTATTAACAAGTGAATTTTCGAATTTTTGTTTCATTCACCGATCATCACTTGGTAGAACCAGCTCTTAGTTTGATAAACAGTAAATCAAGTTTGAAAATATTCTGGAGATATCATGAGAAATCAGATTAAATTCTTAATGAAATATTCATATCAAAATGGTTTCACAATTTTTGTCTCTCAAATTATTCTCAAATTATTCTTTGTGGACGAATTTTCATCAAAATAGATTGTGGTTTTCACAATTTTATATCCCGATATTTAGGAATTGAAAATATTATTTTCTATTGCCATCGATCAATATCATATACGTCAATATTCAGTATCATGAAATATAGTGTTTTCACATTTGACGTTCGATATTCATCAACTTCATCACCACAATCGCGTCGCGATAATAACAGACTGGTAACAGAGGTTCATCGAGGAAGGCGAGTGAACACACGCCCCAGCCAACGTTGAAACTTCGCCACGGAATAAAGATAGTGCATGACTTCAGATCTTATAAGGAAGAATAGATAATAAATAATAAGACGCGGTTTCCAATTGTCTTCCTGTCTTAGCAGTTCACATACCTGGTTTATGGCTTAGTCTAGCACAAACCGGCGTAGTCGAGCGTAGCAAAAACAAAACCTCTATATATTACCACCGCTTTTATCATCTCCGGAACTTGCCTCAAAGGATCCGGAAGACAAATACTTCAACAAAAGATGAAGACAAAACAGGACAGTGATAAAAGAGACTTTAATAAGGGAAGGGAGGGGAATGGGAAAAGGGGTGAAGTTGGAAGAAAACGAGAAACGGAAACTTGTGAATTAATTAGAAGATAATTAAAATGTGAGATGATTTTAATACAAAGAAGCGATCAAAGTGACAAATAGTTCATTGACTTTGTCACTTTTTTTGTTGTTTTTGCGTTGAAAAGAAAGTGTAAGAAAGTTATGTCATCACTGAACTCTTTTGTATCTTTACGTAGTCAAGTATTAACGGTGTTTTTACCTTCGCGACGATGAAACTAATAATTAAAACAGTATTACGCATAAACAGAACAATCTTTCCACCAGTTATCTTCGGCATGCTCTATCGTATACCTAGTTAGAGATACGAAAAAAGAAATATTTAAAACTAACACAACCTCGACCTGCCTTTGAGTTCGGCAGAGAGCATTTTTGACATCATCGAATTGATGTCAGGCGCGTGATCTGGATGCTAAACATCATTTTGATTCTCTGCTATTGACATCGTCAGACTTGACAGAACTCCCATTTCCTGAATATCAAATTATACCACATTCTTTCGGCACGCGCTAACATACACGCGGTATTCAAATTGGCTGGATTCGAGAGAACTAGAAACCCTGAGAATATTTGTATTATGGAAAAAAAGTCGGTACTAGAATCTTGAAAACACTCTGGATAGAAACATATCTTGATAGTTTCCATCTATTTTATTCGAGACTGATTCGTATGTTTGCGTGTTTTCCATGTTTATAGGTTTTGAAAGAAAGAATGGGGAGGAGGGGGGGGAGGGGTAAGAGAGGGGAGGGAGTTGACACGGGTCGGGGATGATCTCGGAGAGTGGAATTGATTTCGTGACTTGTGTTACGGTTAACTTACTACGAATCAATTTAAGTTTTGCAGCATCTTTGGTCCAAGGATATCTGATGTTCTCTCGTGAGCTCCATAGCAACGCGACATCGACACAAATGGGATAAAAGTATACACGTAGCCAATGAGAGCGAATCATCGAAATGGGGCGAAGAAAATGTATAATTAGATTTTATTTCAGAAAAAACATCTCTATATATATATAGTTGTGAAAATGTTCAAAGTTCGCCTCCCTGGTGGATTCCATGTTAGCTGACGTTTTGACAGGTTGCGATTTTTGGTGACATTAATTCACTTTCGATTTTTTACACGCATGGAGTAATATTGGGGTGCTTACGCCCTCCGTGGGGAAATCAAGAGTTCACCATTCGACATTTAACAACTTAACCCTTGGAACCACTTGGAAAACAAATGTGCAGATCTGGAATTAGGGGCAGGAAATGAATTTCTCTGAAGGACATGACAACACTGTATCTAGATTCTGGCGTATAATGACGATATGTATTTTGATAAATTTAGAGAAAACCAGGAAGCTCAATCTCAGGATTGAAAATTAATTCATCTGTCTTTCCTGAACTGTTTTTTTTTCTGACCTTACTCAAATCTGTTCATGCTTCTGAACAGAATCAGTAATGCCCACGTCATAACTTCAACAATTGTTCATGATTCCTGTATTGAGATGTTGATCTCCAGTTTTTCTCTAAAATCAGCGAAATAAATATCGTCATTGATGATTAGAATTCAGTTTTGATAGCATTGAAATCAGACGGCAATATGACAAACATTTCAACAAGGCATGCAATTATACACAGTATAATCTAACATTATTATACAAATGTATATCCCCAATAATTACCTCTCTTCTGTTATTCAATAAACCTTCAAGTCTACATTCCACTACAAATTATCCTGAATTATCATAGCTGAATGAAAAATATTCACATAAAATCACTTCAGTGTTTTTTCCTAGTTGTACAATACGCAATACATTTAAACTTCTTATCAAGTCAGTTTCTTTTACAAACATCTAATTATTCATTATTGTAGAACTTGTGTTGAAAGTCTCCACTCATACCTGGGGGATCACGTGATCCGATAGCAATGCGGTGTTAAAAGTGAGATCTCTCTTTTTCTCTCATCGTAAAAACTACGATGGATAAAGTTCCTAGATGAAGCATGGCAGGCGAGATGCTCATTACCGCTGTGTAGACTCGGATTATGAAACTATCACAAGTTTCACTCATTAGTCTGTTTCGAAATGGACTGAGAGGTCATAATTTGAAACAATATGAGTAAGTTTCATTCGAATATGTCGCGTAATAATGTCAATTTTTTGTGAAAAGTGGTGTAGTGACTTGTGGCCAGGTACCGATATATAACATTTATAACTTATGCCACGTAATTTGGATGTTGACAACTATAATATATTGAAAATACTGTTATATTTCACCCTCAGCATTAATTGGAGGAGAATGATTTTGTATCAAGTTTTGATGTTATTAAAAAAAAAAAAAATATATATATATATATATATATGAACCTATATATATATATATATATATATATATATATATATATATATATATATATATGAACCTATATATATATGAATATATAAATGTATGTATATATATATATATACATACATTTTTTTTAGAGGTCCACTGCATATCTGAACATTGAACACTTTTGAAATATGTAGTTGTGACTGACTCTATTTCAATAAAGCGAAGTGATCGTTCGATTTCATTTCTGAAGGAAATAGTTTTGTGGATAAACTTGAACAAGGTCATAAAAACGCTACGATATCAAATATCAATTCACCTGAAAATGATACAAGTGAATCTACATTGAAATGACCGATATAATCTCAATCAACATTTCTGAATGAATTCACACAAATCTCACTATTCTCTGTGATTATAATAGTTCAATTTATTACTCGTATATTGAAAGAACACTGATCCTCAAAATATCACAGCTACGGATTTTTTTTTAATAACATCGAAACTTGATACGAAATCATTATTCCCCAATGAAGGCTTTGAATGAAAGACAATATCGTTTGGAGGGGGCACTACTACAGCCATCTTGTAAAATCAAAATGGAAAAATGATATAAATCCTCCCATTTAGATCGAATGTAGTTCATAATGAGAGTAGTATACTATTTAAGTATCACTATTCGTCCTGGTGGCTCTAGACGACGTCGCGACGCTGACTGGTTGACCTCGTTGACCTGTATAGCGTCGGAGTAATAACAACGTCTAATCCGTTTACTGTAGTTCAAGAAAAGTTGTTCAGAAAGCTCGTCTCATTTAGTGTCGAGATTTCATCAACTTGATACCAGATTTTATCTTCTCAGTTACATCACGTCACTTTTAGTGACCTCTATTTCCTGGAATATTTCAAGTCTGGTTTTTGTTATATTATTCTAGTTTTTAAGTGAAACAATCAGTCGAGCGGTGAGTGTGACAAGAGTCAAGCAATGCGCACCAAAACTGTTGATTCAAGATGATTCAATTGATTCAAGATGGTGACCGAAAGTAGCAATGATGAGTGGGGAAAATGACACACTTCAAAAATTTATTGACATCAGTAGTATTTTGCCTGAAAAATATCAAATTGCGAATACAGCTATGTATCTTGAGACAAAACTGAAATTCTGAAATCTCTAAAATTTAGAATGATCGGAGTTGACTTGTTGTTGTGAGGGTGTACATCATCAGATGAGCGATAGCGGAGCCTTCCATCCTACTCTCACGAAGCTTTGTCTCTCTGTGAGTTTGTCTGTTTGTTCGTAAGCACTGCATAGGTCGCACGGTTCGACTGATCGACATGGAACTTTTTCAACATTAAATTAAACACACACACACATAGTGTTGGTGTAAAAAAATATGATTGCACGTATCAAAGGTAAATACGGGGAAAAAAGAGTTCATTTCTCTATGTAAACTTTCAATCTCAATCATGTTGCAACTTTTTGATTGAAGTTTTTCTGATTTCTTCGAACATGAATGCATGAATGATATGAAAAATGTTTCCAGGCGTTGCCAGGATATTCTAAAATGCTAACACAACTCTACTCCTTATTTCCATTTTTCCATGTTTCCATGTTTCCATGTTTCCATGTTTTCCAAGTTTCCATGTTTCCATGTATCCATGTATCCCATTCTTCCATGTTTCCATATTCACATTTCTGAACGTTCTCATATTCCATGTTTCCATGTGTATAACTAAAATGTATGAAAAATGTTTGTGAAATAAATTCAGTGAATGCAATAAATTTGTTTCGTTAGTTTTGCCATCATCTCACATAAAGCTGCTTACTTTGTGCGGGATGATGATGATTAATTAGAACCAGCGATGGATTAGAGTGAACATGATCCTCTGTGTTTTCATCGTGTAGACAATGGAGAGGAATATTCGCAAAGTAAAAAGTATTCGGTAAATGATAAATGATATTAAGGTTCTTTCAACGCTCGGTTTTAAGCTCACATTGGTGTACTATCTTCTATATGTTATACACATCCAATCCGGTAAACTAATTATCAATTATGGCTCTTTATTTTATCTAATATTCATACAATGGATCATTGTTTAATGTTATGATAATGTTCGATTATTCAGATTGGTGTTATATTGTCAAACAAATGCGATTCAAATACAATTCTGATCATTTACATATTGTGTCAGCTTCATTTTTATGATATTGTTGTCATGCATATCGAAATTATGTGAAGTATTACATTATTTCAATTAGGTCCATCAGATTTAGTTCAGTTATTATTATATTCAATTTTTTGAAACTATAATTTCATTGTGTTATATATATATATATATATATATATATATATATATATATATATATATATATATATATATATATATATATCGAATCACTGGCATTCAATAGTAGTGATATGGAAACTGTTTGCCAACTTAACTCTATAAGAGAGGGAAAATGAATGTATGGATAGATATAAGGAATATAATGCAAACGTTCCGTAATAAGTAGACAGCATTTGACATGATGAAATGAAATTGTCATGCACATTTATATAATTGCCATGCGCTTCATTTTTGAGATAAATATATGAAAATTATGTGAAGTATCAAATTATTCCAATCATTCTCGTCACATTCAGTTCAGTTATTAAATTCACTTTTTAGATACTATGATTTCAGTATTTTATATATATATATATATATATATATATATATATATATATATATATATATATATATATATATATAATATATATATAATATATATATATATATATATATATATATATATATATATATATATATATATATATATATATATATATATAATATATATATATATATATATACTATATATAATATATATATATATATATGTTGTAGCGTAGACTTAAGGGCCGGAGGAAGATGATAATAAGTCACTTTTCGGTGATTTGCCCTCCTTGAAAGGGCAAATCAACGAAAAGTGACTTACTATCATATATATATATATATATATATATATATATATATATATATATATAAATATGAATGGTCAATTTGATCACAATTCAAACAATTGCCAAGAACAGAAATAAGAAAATAAATATATAGTTCTATAATGGTGAACAAATACTCTTGAACGAATATTGTTCAACGTTCACCCTCACACAGCATCCTAGCGATAACCAACGAACATATTTTTATAATGTTTTTGATTACTTTCAGTTTACTTTCCCGACTTCTTTCACTTAATATATTCCACAGCCATATTGCAGTAGTTTTTGTATCGACCTGAGCGCAGACATGTTTGGCTTCGCATTGTGCTAGAATTACTAGTAATAACCGTTTAGTTTTCTCATTACCCTCTTTTGAGTTTCCACTTGGGCACGAGGGTGAAAGAAATGAGGTGTTGTAAGGATTCTATCTCGTGAAGTTTGAAGACGATTATTTTCTTATTATACGCTTGTATATAAAGTGTGTATTGCATGAGAGAACGGAAATGCATGAAGTACATGCATAGAACGGTTCAGAGCTTTTTATACATCGTTATAGTTAACCGCATATGTATTTTTTTAAATAATTTTAGAAGTCATTGTGTGGTATATATTCGGTATTATGCACACACAAGGAATCAATGAATAATTACCACATGTCATACATACACACACATATATATATATATATATATATATATATATATATATATATATATATATATATATATATATATATATATATATATATATATATATATATATATATATATATATATATATATATATATATATTTATAAATATATAATTTATATATATATATATATATATAATATATATATATATATTGTAGATTCTCTCGAACATTTTTTTGATTATCATCCGAAGGGATCTTTAGTTTGCAATGTCTATTTTTTTATTCGAATATTTAACCATCAGATAATAATACTCAAGTTCTTAGACTCCATACTTCAACACGTCCTGATAGATACTTCAATGTCGATCAATGTTTTCGTGCAACAGTCTCCATAAAATAAAGTAAATTCATACACTACTTCATTCTTACTCCAATTCATTCATGTGCTCCACTTGATACAACCGTTGTATGGTTATGAGCCCTACATTATTCTTTCATTTCCGATATCTCTTTCTCTTGTTCAACTTAATCATGTTGGTTCATTATTGTATCAGGTGAAAATAATATATTCCTACCCTCATATATCATTATTCCTCCCGAACCAAGTTATATAGGCCTACATATCCCTAATCTAATAGATGCCTGTACATATTATTTTCTTAAGGGACATCACAACCCTGAAACTAGATTCTAACGAATAATTACGATTGTTTATTCCTAAATTCAGGAGAAAACTGGAAATCTTCCTCCGAATGCCAGGATTTATAATCATTGTATTCGTCCTTCAGGACCTGAACTGACCTTCAGGTTCTTCAGGACCTGGCACGTTTTCCGAGTCGTGACGTACACATTACTCGATTCTGTTCATGTTCCTATACAGAATCGGTAATGCCTACATCATGAGTCATGATCTCCGGAGGAAAATATATTAATTATAATTCTGTAATTGATATAATGATTATTAAGTTTTCTCTAAAATTAGGAAAATCGTCGTTATCCGTTCAAATCCAGTTTCAGTGTTCTGACGTTCTTTAGTATTGACTAACCTTACACATTGTTATAATGAATAAGTTATATACTGAAGTCTAAATATATAGGCATTATTTTCCGCTAAGCAAGATTTAATTGAAATTGTTTCTCTATCAAGGTGGGACAGAAGTAAAGTAATTATTTCCTTGTTAGCGGTTGTAACTTGAAACGAAACTTTATCATTCTCTTTGTCGTTTCGTCGTGCTAGGCCTAATTGAATTCAACATGCGCATGTGAAATCGCAATCACCAGTGAAGTAACATTCAACAAATACTATAAATATCCCGTAATCTTGGTTCTCTGTTCATATTACATGCATTGATTAATTAGGTGTGATTCTAAGTTACTTACAAGGCGCATTTTAATTTATTGAAACTCAATCTTGTTGGTTGAAGCCCATATTTTCAATTATGACTTAATTCATTTGATAATAAATTGAAACACATCACACATGTTGGGTATTATTGGGACTTTCATGCATAAAATATCTCTGAAAATATCAGAATGAAAATAACAGCCCAGAAAATAAGTCCGTAGCTTGAGAAATTGAAGTCACCTTTGGTCGTTGGCTCGATTCCTACAAAAGGCTTGGACTTCTGTAAATGTTCTTTCATTTACTTTCATGTTATCATTACCATATATATTCTGATTCCCAAATGACCCTACTGATGGTGAGGTGGTTAAACAAATAAAAATAATCGATATATACCAATAATGAGACTTTTTTGCGTGACATATTCAAACATTGGCTCATGAGAGTACTGACTATCAATTACTAACATGGAGAGCTTGACACCAGATCATTGTTTACCAATAGGACTGAAACAAGGTAGTTCCGTTCGGTCATGACACCACAAGGTGTCAACTAACTTGAGAAATGACCTTTTCGTATTTGGTGAACATTGATCATTATTTGATCTTTGTCGTTATTATCATAAATGTATTATTGCCATTATTGCCTGCTTGATGCGTAGCTTATAATGTTTTCATTGTTTATATTATCAGCATTATATGTTCTCCATCGAATACTAAAGAACTACCCATTCTCCCTATACTAGCAAAATAAACACGCATATACTATACATATATATATATATATATATATATATATATATATATATATATATATATATCTAATAATATATATATATATATATATATATTCAAATTTCCAACGACACTTCAAATCAAATACGTAAATTGTGGAACAGTATTCGAGTTCAGTAGTCAGAAAAACGACAGAAACAAACAAAAATTCATCGAAAAATAAGTGTATTCGACTTTTGAATGCAATAATTTATTTTTCACCTTCAAAACACACAACGTGTCTGAACGAAGTTTGTTTACTTTATTATTCTCGTATATGTTTTTTTTTTATTCACAAGTTCTTTCGGAATTCTTTTTGTTTCCAGGCTTTACTTTTCAATTTGTGCGCCAGCTTGTTAAAACATGCTATGCACATTGAAGAAAGTTGAACATTTCAGCAATTCGCTGAGCTAACGGGTTCCGAATGTATCAACTAGAAGGTGATTGGTTGTAACGAAAAGTTTCTGTCGAATGACGTCATAATTTCCAGACCACAGAACAGTTCATTTTGTTTTCGTTGATTGAAAACGAAAATATATCCGGTGTTGTTTTTTGTGGAACACATCAGAAAAGTTGACAATTCCACTTGATATTTACTCATGTGTAGAGTATTTCTAATAAACTTGTACCCTAAAAGAGAAAATAATGTCGTCTAATAACTAAACTAGGAAAACGCCATATGCGTTGTTAGACGAGCGGATAGTAATAGTATTGGTAGTAATGGTTAAGAACTGCTTCGAGTGGTACCAATTCAGCACATTTTATGTGTTTTCTTCAAAATGGCTGACCCGATCAAGCTGAAAATTTTTACTAATGTGTATCAAAATTTAATTCAACTTCAAGCTAAATTTCATTTTTTTGAAAAATATTTTTTTTTTTTTTCTTTTTTCGTCATGTTATTCTGATGAGAATTTTCGAAATTTCTTAAATTCATGGAAAAAAAGTTACTCTCCGATAATGCCACAAAAATATTCAGATCTAAGTTATTTGAGGAACCACATTGAAAAAAAGTTTGACGTTAATAGCTGTAGCCGTTTGACCCGTGGAGAACCGAAAAAAAACATGAAAAAAAACACACATTTTTTTCAGTATGTAAAATTGAATCCTCGCTAAAGCTCTTCCAACTAGGAAAACGCTACGTTTGCGATGTTGGATGAGTGATATGAATGCATATTTGAATGAAATGTAATCGAAAGCTTTATATGCGCCATGAGGTTGAAACCATTATGTCACTGCCTTCTTGTTTCATTCATCACTCATGCACAATAAATGTACCAATTATCAAATATAATTATCAATATGAATATCAATTGTTATACCTGTTGCTTAAATTCTCATTGAATATCCAAATGTATGTTTTTCAACTTGACTTGACCTATATATCTGTATTATGTGCTGATCTGTATTTCAATGAAAACTTGACAAAAAAAGCTGTTATTGATATAAACAAATACACCATATTTTTAGTTATCGAAACAACTGATTCAATTTATGAAATTCCAAATCAATGTGTATCATAATCAATCTAAGATCACTAGAAAATGTGAATATTCACTTCATTAGAACAGTATACGTTAATAGAGTGAATTTTAACTGAGTATTACAATGATTTTCTACTCACACTAGGGTGAAAACCAAGTTTTAGTTCTATCGAATATCTGGAATGGGTTCCGCAATCCGCATTCGACGTTCACACATACACACACACACATACACACATATATGTATATATATATATATATATATATATATATATATATATATATATATATATATATATATATATATATATATATATATATATATATATATATATATATATATATATATATATATATATATATATATATATATATATGAATGTATATACATATCGAGTATATGTTTTCCCTTGAGACCCTATCGCAAGAAACTATGGGCAATATAAGACCAGCGATTTGTCAAGTGTTCTATGCAGAATAATATCTCTTTACTATTCATCTTCTCCCATGCGAATTGCGAAAGCAGTGCTGTTTTACCGTCTTATGATCTCGAACTTCATCTTTTACCCGCAACAACTAGCCTAGAGCCACAGGCTTTATAAACCTGACCGTCCACGCTAACTTCAACCGCTTTTCCATCTTCCAACTTTCAGTAAGGAACTGAAAAGGGTCATATATATATATATATATATATATATATATATATATATATATATATATATTTCTCTCTCTTCTCTCTCTCTCTCTATGTTCAAATATATATATATAAACCTATACATGCATATATAGTATATATATATATATATATATACATTTATATATAAATATATATATATATATATATATATATATATATATATATATATATATATATATATATATGTATAAATTTGTATGCATATAATTGTTTTCGTGATATATTTGATATGATTGTGACATTTTACTCTCATTCTCGTATTTCTGTTACATTTTCAATACGATTTCAAACGATGCAAATACGTTTTACAAATTATTCTCATACTTCTCAGAATGATCAGTCATGTTACCCCATATGACATTCCTTTGATTTCACGAACAATCAAGTGGAATATTCTCGTACTGATCTGTCTAAACGAACCTATCTTTCATTCTCAGCCCTATTGTGGAACAATAACTTCGTTCCAAGCTTGAAACATTATCATCAAAAATCAAGATAATTTTTATTTCAAATATTTATATATATATATATATATATATATATATATATATATACAATACTGCTCACGTTTTTTTATCGTATAATTAGAGTCTTTTGTACATATTGAAGAGACAGCAATGTGAATTCTTCTCTTCCTAGTGAAGATGTATCAAATATATTCAAACCTTTCACCGGTTTCCAAAAGGATCACCATAAAGTAACACCACTCCATTTTGTCCATGAAGATGTCGTCCATCATAGATATGGCAACAGCTCGGATTTATCCACGAGATTTCTTCGGAATTATTTCAATCTCTCATATTATATAAAACTAGTTATGACCAACGTTTTGTGAATGACTGGAAACATGGAGATAGCAACCACATGGCATATTATATCAAAGTGTGATCTGTTCTTTTCTTATGTCAAGGGTCTCCAAACTTCTCAGCCCTAGTGCCACATCGATTCTTTCACTAATCCGAAGGGTCAACAGTGGTGTAATGCCATCCTGAGAGCTACATATATCATATATCATAATTTCAACGTTCAATTTACGTTTTGTGAATTACCTATGTATGTGACTTACTGTAAATTTTCGGGATAAATTTCATATCGTTGATAACAGCTAAAATGTTCAATTCCATATGTATGTCAGTTATTGTGTCTCTTAATTGGTGGTTACATTAAAACATCTGGATATTATTCTGTATGATTAAGCAATATTGTAGATTCAATAATGTGAGGCCCGGTATTACGAATAGTACATTTGTTGATTAAGCAATAATTAGTGGATTAGCTTGTTATTGCCCTTAGTTACCAATGTTATTTTTGTACTGCAATTGATTAATTAGCTCAATTAACACATTTTTACTATTGGTTATATGAGCTCTGATCGAAATAAACTATGGCGTGCTGGATTGGTGGTGCCCGCGGGCCGTACTTTGGAGACCCCTGTCTCATGTTATCAAGGAAATCAAAAAGCTAGGTAGATTTTGATGTGTATTTACTTTGATTTTGCTCGTATTTTGTATCAGTTGGTAGCTTGATTTTATTAGTGTGTACAAATAAGCGAGTGATATAAATAACGTTATAACATCGCATAGTTTTCATATTTGGAATTAATTGAAATTACAATTTGCATATTTTGTGTAAGTTATTTGAGTTTTCTATTCGTGTATTTGCTTTTGATAATGAAATAGAAGTAAAACAGGAGTTGAAAGATTGAGTACACCGAGTATAATTGGGAGAAATGAAGTACACAATATCGGTAATATTCTTATATACTAGGAAAACGCCATATATGCGTTGTAAGACGAGCGGATAGTAATAGTATGGGTAAAAATGGGTAAAGACTGCTTCGAGTGATACCAATTTAGTACACTTCATGTTTTTTCTTCAAAATGGCTGACCCGATCAAGCTGAGAATGTTTAGAAATGTGTACCAAAATGTGATTCAATTTCACGCAAAATTTCATTTTTTTCGGAAAATATAAATATTTTCTTTTTTTCCGCTATGTTATTCTAATGGGACTCTTTGAAATTTCTTAAATTCATGAAAAAAAAGTAATCCCCCGATAATGCCACAAAACTATACAGATCTAAGTTAGATAAGGAACCATATTGTATAAAAGTTTCAAGTTGATAGATGTAGCCGTTTGACCTGTGGAGAACCGACAAAAAAACATTAAAAAAAAAACGAAAAAAAAAAACATGAAAACGAACACCAATTTTTTTCAGTATGTCAAATTGAATCCTCGCGAAAGCTCGTCTGATAACTGTATCCCATTGGTTATCACTAATTCTGAGAAATATGGATAGAGCGTGTTCCGGTCATGGATATGGAGCATGAACCGAAATTGGAAAAAAAGGCTGCTAGATCCCTAATTTCGAGAAAGAGGAGACCATGCGTCCAGTATAAGAGCAAGAGAGGCAAGGAAGGACTTTGGAAAAGTCAGTAAAAAAAAGAAAAAACAGTAAATGTGCTAAATTGGTACCACTCGAATCAGTTTTCACCCATTTTTACCCATACTATCAATATTCGCTTGTCTAACAACGCATGTATGGCGTTTTCCTAGTTAAATACAATCATATAAAAGCCATTCCAACAAAATTATCATAAAATACCCCATGCATCATGCTCATACATCAGAGAATCTTTCATCTATAACTATATTCAGTCCCTATTGGGTCGAACAACAAAGCTAATTCGGCACATCGCAGAGTTTCGTTACATTCTGCGTGACAATTCGTCATTTTGAATGCAATGCTTTGGTTTAGTCTCCCAAACCGGAAGTAATGCCAACGCTTAATGACCGTAACATTCAAATTTACCGCTGAAATGAAGGCAATTATTTATGCACATATTTCTACGGAACAAGAGTTAGTACAACATGTGATGTAGCCATCTACATACGGAGACGAGGAAAGAATAGTATTAGGAGTATATGGGAGTTGATCTAACGAGATATCAGTTGTGCTCAAGACACGAAATGATCGTCATAATTCATGATGAAAATAACTAGGAAAACGCCATATATGGAGTGTTAGATGAGCGGATAGTAATATATTGGTAAAAATGGGTAAAAACCGCTTCGAGTGGTACCAATTAAGCACATTTTATGTTCTTTCTTCAAAATGGCTGAACCGATCAAGCTGAAAATTTTTAGAAATGTGTTTCAAAATGTAATTCAACTTCATGCAGAATTTCATCTCTTTGGAAAATGAAAGGATTTTCTTTTTTTTCCGCTACGTATGTTATTCTGATGGGTATTTTTGAAATTTCTAAGATTCATGAAAAAAAATTTACCCACGATAATGCCAAAAAACTATACAGATCTAAGTTAGATGAGAAACCATATTGAAAAAAAAAGGTTGAATTTGATAGCTGTAGTCGTTTGACATGTGGAGAACCGACAAAAAAACATGAAAAAAAAACATAAAAACGTACATCAATTTTTTTCAGTATGCCAAATTGAATCCTCGCTGAAGCTTGTCTAAAGAAGTTGATCAGAGTTTGATCAACTGCTAAGACTAATCATTCACTTCTCTGTCACTAGTACATGGGAGTCGATTTAGCGAAATATCAGTTTTTCTGTGATAACTTATGAGTGCTATAAAGTATAAAAATTCTAGCAGAGAGGAAACGCAGAACTTCTCAATGCCTTGGAGATTGTGTGAGTAATAAGTATTTATCTCATATCACCCAATTGCTACGAGTATACTATTGAAAAATGTTTTTTATCCAAGTCGTATATGCGTGACAATTATGCGACATTGAATAAATAGTTATTACTTACACTATTGTGAAAGTATTAAAAATACCCGGTCTCATCCATACCAGAATTTCGATATCTTATAGCGTTAAAAAGTTACTACTGAAAAACTAATATTCAGCTAAATCGACTCACCTGAACTCTTGATAAATAATTCATCTGCATTACGTATATCGAGAGGGGTGGGGTGGAAAGGGGAGAGAGGGAGGGAGGGGAGTGATAACTAGTGATGAAGTTCGTTCTTACGCAACAGAGAATATAATATCCCATTTGAATTCGAGTTTCTATAAAAAAACACACACAAGTATGAAAATGAGGAAATTGTGAAATTATATAAATTCACGCATTCAGACTTTGAACATGTTATTTTATAACCAGCTTCTACTAATTTCCACGGATTTAATTGAATTTAAAGTTCATGAATGTTTAACGACGCGGTGATGAACAATTTATATTTATATAAATGCGTTTGATGAGTTTATTATGGAAAGTGTAAATCACGCCGGAAATGTTGTTGTGGCGAGAGCGTTGGATGTATTAAAATCGGAATCTAGTATTCTCTCTCACTAGGAGAACGCCATATATGCGTTGTTGGATGAGCGAATAGTAATAGTATGGGTCAAAATGGGTGAAAACTGCTTCGAGTGGTACCACTTTAGCACATTTTATGTTTTTTCTTCAAAATGGCTGACCCGATCAAGCTGAATTTTTTCAGAAATGTGTATCGAAATATAATTCAACTTCACGCAAAATTTCATTTTTTTGAAAAATTGAAAATATTTTCTTTTTTTTCCGCCATGTTATTCTGATGGGTATTTTTGAAATTTCTAAAATTCATAAAAAAAGTTACCCCCCGATAATGCCACAAAACTATACAGATCTAAGTTAGATGAGGTATCCAAATATACAAATATACAATATCCAAATATACATCGTGGAAGTTTTAAATCCACTATACATATATATATATATGCCCATAATACGCGCATATTTATGCGTAGTGTATTAGTTGAGGCCCAGTACAAGCTAGGCTACACAGGTATTTGAACACTGTTCATAATAGAACGCAAAAGACGAATGGTGCAAGTGCTAAAAGCAAAACGTTATTTCACGTGAACATAATTAGGGCGTCGACATGTAACGTTTCAAAGCTCATAATGTAGTCTATTAGCTTCTGTGTTCCACACTAATCCTCTAAACTAGGTTCCTGGATGAAGGCACCAGGGATGCACGCACCATTTATATTACGATCGGGTCGGCTGCCACTGGCCGGATCCATTCGTGAGGGTTCGGCTCCCTCTGCGATTCGTTAATAACTAGGTAAACGCCATATGCGTTGTTGAACGAGCGGATAGTAATAGTATGGGTCAAAATGGGTGAAAACTGCTTCGATTGGTACCAATTTAGCACATTTTATGTTTTTTCTTCAAAATGGCTGACCCGATCAAGCTGAAAATTTCTAGACATGTGTACCAAAATGTAATTCAACTTCACGCGAAATTTCATTTTTTTTGGAAAATAAAAAAAAAAAAAAAAATTTCCCGTCATGTTATTCTAATGGGAATTTTTGAAAAAATTCATAGAAAAACAAAATTACCCCCCGATAATACCACAAAACTATACAGATCTGAGTTAGATGAGGAACCATATTGAAAACAAGTTCGAAGTTGAGGATGTAGCCGTTTGACCTGTGG
This sequence comes from Brachyptera putata, assembly GCA_907164805.1. Lineage (NCBI taxonomy): Eukaryota > Metazoa > Arthropoda > Insecta > Plecoptera > Taeniopterygidae > Brachyptera > Brachyptera putata. The sequence goes on from OU015462.1 coordinate 59,248,731, forward strand.
AGAACCGACAAAAAAACATAAAAACAAACAACAACAAAAAACATAAAAACGAACACCAATTTTTTTCAGTAGGTCAAATTGAATCCTCGCTGAAGCTCGTCCAATCATCTATCACAGACTCCAATTGATTGGTCAAGAGGTGGAATACATTCCACCAGAATACTATGGCCACGGATCTTCACGAAACAAGCTGGCCAGGCCTTTTTCATTCTCTTCTACTTCCTTCATGTATTTTTCCGTACCAACTCCCTCCACCTTCTTCTGTCTTCCCACAAAAATGCTTCCTTCACTGTATTCCATATTTCTTCTCTTGCAGTAACATCCTCCTTGATCAATCCACTCTCCTTCTCTCTTAGCCTCCCACTCTTTTTTTCCAACTAATAAACTTTCAAATTCACGCCTCGGAATTCTTGTCAAATTCATCCTTTTCATGTGGCCAAACTATCGTAGTCTCTCTCTACCCAATTCGAAATCTAATCTCTCTACTTTCTATTCACTTCTAATCTTCTTGCTTCTCACTCTGTCCATGCGATTCGTTATGTAAAATAATTCCAATATCGGTTGCTAAACAATATCGGTATGAAAAAATAGCCGCTTCCGGTAGCTTTCGGTTTTCGGCATCGCTTCATGAGATAAAGTCACCGTCGGGCGTGGGTTCGAGTCCCGCATAAGGCATGTGATTTTGTAAACGTCTTTTCACGTATCATAACTTAATTTTTTTATACTTACCTGCTCGTTCGTACCCGCGTATAACCTAGCTCTTGGTGGGGTCGTTGAGAAATCGATAATTATCAACAAATGTTCCCGCCCATAACCTTTGGTCGAAAGCATTTATATAATATTTGAAGAAACTTGGTTCGCCAGGACGCCAGGCAGGTGTCAAACCGCTTGAGCCAACTAGACTGTACGAATAGTTGGGGTCACAAACATATTATCTGAACAATCTCCTCGTCTCGGGCTCCTATCAAGGAGCCGAAACTTCCCGAATGAATCCGGCCGGTGGAGGCCGACCCGCTCGTTTTATATTAGCTTGTATTTCAAACTCATTCAGACTGATTCAATTGAGAATGGGACAACTGTTGGATTTATTATTATTGCTTGTCAATTCGGGCGATTTTTTATCGTTTCGAGTCCGTTGGCAGGACTGGTCGTGACTCATTGAATCGCTGTGAAGGTGGTAGTACTGTGGGGAATAAAGCTGGTTTTTGTTCGGTGTCGGAAATTTGAATATTTGAAAACATTAATTAGCTCAAGTAGTTCGTTTGAAAAGTTCCTGAATGAATCTCAACATTGATTCAATTGGAACCACGTTTCTTCTATTTCATTCATGAAGTTCTATATTTATTCATTTCTGAATTTGTTTATAATGTTTCTTCAAATGTAATGCAAATAACGTATTCATGAGATTGAATTAAAAATACAAACACTGTTGAACGTGAAATGAGAATGAGTGTATGTTGTACCGTAGTAAATACTGTAATCAGAATGTGAAAATAATGATAAAAAGTATGATATCTTTGATCTTTCAATGTGCAATAACATCAGTTTTGTACATCGAGTCTTGAATACATAATATGGCCTATACACAGTATAGGACCTAGTGTTAATCAGGGACTTATGGACCGGGTTCGTATCCCAGTCGAAATGAAATACGTCCTGAATATCTCGATATTGGTTCGTATCCAAGAAGTTTGATTAAATCATATATATATATATATATATATATACGGTATATACATATATATATATATATATATATATATATATATATATATATATATATATATATATATATATATATATATATATATATATATATATAATTGTTTGTGTGAGTGTGAAATCCAATCAAAATAGAATACGTAATCATGAGGTTCAATGTGAATTATTTCAATGTTTATAGAGAACATTTGTTCGAGTTGCCAATCATTAGCTTCCATATCACATTATCGCGACAACAAACATTTTCCCCATCAGATCAGTTTCGACCGTATCCCAATCCAACACTAAATATCGAGTTTTCATGCAAATCCATCGTTTAGTGCCGACATGTTTACTTTGCTCTCATTCGGTCCGCTCGTAATACTATCACTGCGTCCACGCGATAATTGTACTCCGTCATTAGTGCTCTATAAACTGTCTAATTAGTACGGCTTATACGAGTAATCAGTCGATGTCTTCGTGTGATTGCTTCCGTACAAAGTGTACTCGAGTCGAAACTGTGGGCTGAATATATCCCCCTTGCTAATACCTGCTTATTAGCGGTCGACGAGAGAATATCGACGTTTCGTTTATTCGGATCTCAGCCTCGCTTTAATCAAGCTAGCTCTATTTGTCTCGCTATTTACCATATAGAGTCCTCGCTGATGCTGTTTGGGTTTGAGTTAGATGGATGGAGTATGTAGTTTTATCGATATGTTGAATAGATTAGTATAGTTTATTGTTGTGGACAGTTTGGTGTTTGATATTCAAGGAATTATAAATATATTAATAACGAAGTAGTGTACCACGGGAAACTATATAAAACCCTAAATATTGGATAGTATTTCAGTGTATTTTATTCCATTTCTTGGACAAGTACCACGTACACCTTCCAATATTTAGGGTTTTATATAATGATAAATATGTTATGATATTAATATATCAAAATTTGGTATTCACGGTTTGATATTAGTGAAGACGAATCATTCCAATTCGAGTGCTTTCAATAAATATTCAATCGGTTCAATCAGCATATCGTTCGAATTAGATAGTGAAAGTAGTTATATTATCTGCAACTCAAGAATACAAAGTACAATTTTCCGCGGTTGCTAGAATTTTTCCAATTTTGTGGCTGATTCTCGTCCCAATTTCCGATGGTTCTTCCTAAGAAGGAGTAGCACCTGATTTTTTTTAAATATTGTATCTCAATATTTTCTTCATCGAAATATAATATAACATATAGTGAACTGTCGGTGCTCAAGTATATATGAAGATCACAATTTGATATCAATATATTAGTAGAAACATTCAGATCGTTTTAGTTTATATAAATCATTTGAGCGGGTGTAAATATATAAAATCTATCTCCATATTCACGTCATATGAGAAAATAGGGTGAAATACAAAAGTTTATGAGTTCTTTAAGCGATCTGTTTCTTTCAATTTAATAATACTCATCATCTAGTATTCCTCATGTGAATTATAATGCATTCTGTTTATAACCCGGCTCCTCCACCAATATCTAGACGTTGATGAACTGTTGTGCGGTAAAGAGTTGCTTACACTTCAGAATAACTAGCTCTTATAATACGGTCTTGATGTTAATGGAGCTATTTTCATAGACGAGTGTTCAATACAATATCAGTTGGTTAATCAATCGACTTTTCAATTGGTTTATTCACAATTGCCTTCAGAATAGAGTTTTTCATCGTTCAATGTTGATCGAGGAAGAAATGAAATAATTATCAGACTTTTGAATGAATATTCTAAGATTTCTTATTCCAGTTGATGAAGAACGTGACACAAAATCTCTGTTTCCCAATCGGGGCTACAAGGTGCAATAGTTTGGGTGGGGCAGAAAGAGAAAAAACGATCTGAGGCAAGAACTAACGGAAAAATAATTAGTCGTAATGTGGCTCTTTCAACAAATCGTGATTAGTGGACTGGTTATTTGATGGAGGTACGAATTTCATCATTTGCATCTTGAAAGAGATTTATTTGAACACTCTTCCTTCATATTTTTAAATAATTTCATGTATCTCCAAGAAAATATTCGATCGTGTATATTCACAGTTACATTTTTCTCAATCTTGATTCTTAATGTTTTTCATTCTCTACATTTTCATTCATTTCCATACTGTCATTGGCGTTCGTGGTTCATTATTGTTCTTGAAACACTCAACAAAATTTTCAAAATATCATTTTAGAATTTATCACAAAATATATCATCACCATTCTAAGAGAATCAACTCCATTTCTTCAGATTATTCCTCACCTTTTTCAAATTCTATTCTGTCTATTCACACACGGTGACATTTTCTTTTTCTTTGATTCTCATTCTTCCCATGTTTCACACATATCATTTCAATTTTAATACCAATATTAACGTTCCTCATTTATTGTGTTTCATTGTGTTTCATCAACATTGTGTTCAAAGTTTAAAAAGAAGATAAATAAATGAATAAATGGATAAATAAATAATTATTCTCGAAACAATCAACGAAATCTTCTAAATACAATTCATAAATACATCACCCAATTTCTCATCACAATTCCAAAAGAACCAAAATATACATGCCAGTGTCACCGACTTGATCCTCGGTTTCCGCCGTTGACGCGCCGTTAATAACGGGTTGCACCGGACGCAATGCGGTAGTCATTTGTCAGTCAGTCCCTGTAAAACTTACACCGTTTGATGTACGGTCATTGATGCGCGGCGGGCGAGTGGATGGGGTCGTACAATAGGCGCTCGGCTTGGGGTCTCCCGTACATGTCATCACCCCATTGTTAATAAGGGAATTGTTTTCATGACTGTTGGTGTGTGTGTGTGTGTGTGTGAGTGTCCACCTATGATGTCTCCACTCCCTCTAGGTCAGGGGTCGACAAACTTTCTAGCCACACTGATTCCTCCAGAAAGTACCAAGGGCTAATAGTACAGATACAGAGGAAAATGTTCGTAATGGAAACAATTGAGAATCGAAGTTGAGAAAGATGTCGCTGTGTATAAATAGACAGAAAAATATTTTGAATAAGGCAAATAATAATCTGAGAAAATGAAGTTGCTTATCTTAGAGTTTTGTACAACGTCATCAAAATTATGATATTTAATCACATTATGTGAATTACCTATGTGTGACACTTATTGTAAATTCTTTTGATTCATTATACATCATCAATTATACAGTTAAAATGTTCAATTCCATATGTATATCAGTTATTATGTTACTTAATTGGTCGTTGAATAAAACAATTTTATTATTTTTCTTCATGTGTTTCTCACACTCTATATTTAACAATGTATAACATTGAATTACACGTTGTTGAAATTTCAAATGGTACCTTACCTTTCTATATTTCACATTGTGAATTGTGAATTTCAAAATATGATGAACCCAAACTATGGCGGGCCGGTTTGTTAGTGCTCGCAGTCCGGTGTTACCAACTGGCCCTAGTTTATATACCCCTGCTCTAGATTTTCCGAGTTACCTTTCACAGTTTTACCTTCATGTATCGTTCTGCCAGCAGGAACTTGATAATTACGCGTGAAAAAGCGCTTGCCATCAACTTGGATTGCTGATGATGACAAAATGTGGCTTTGTGTTTTTATTTTTATAAATTCGAAGTCATAATCTCGTGCAATAATAAATACATGTCCATTCAGTCGAGTTGATATATAATACATATTTGAATTTAATATGAAAATTGTTGATAGTATAGAATACAATGATACTGCATTTCAATATGATGGAAAAATCTGAACATTGCATTTTCTCATTATAATATTATGAATATTTTTGATATAAATTTAATCTCATTCTCATAATGAATTTGAAGAGTATGACGAGAATGACTGGGTTTAATAAGTTATTTATATATTCAATATTGCTTTAACTTCATTTTCATTTTTCAAATACATAATAGAATAATAATTTGAGAGTATAAATAAGTTAATTTTATGTGGGAAATATTTTCCATATCACAGCGGTATACGCAATGTACTCAAGCATCAATTCATTGTAATGGAACATTCAAAATTAATAACGTTAAATTCAAATTTTCATTCAATTATGTATATTATGAAATAGTATACTTCTAAAAAACAGCTACTTAAAATTCATCAATCATTACTACTTTCAATATTCCAAGCGAAATGGTTTTCTTTGCTATTTTCCAAGCTTTTATCAATGGAGTAGGAATATCAATTTATAGTCTCCACATAATGTCATCTGCTGGAATATATTTGAATTTCAACGAACACACTCAACTTTGGTTTTTGCTGCATAAAATCGATAACCAATATTCAATATTCGGTAACACAAACTTATATAATACTGAAACAACTTTGGTACACTAAAATTTCAGGCGTAGCAGCTATATATAATGATATAGGGTTACGCTATAGAAATAAATTGCGTGTTCCATATTAGAAGTGGCGTTAATTTCGTGATTGTGTTAAGAAAAGTTCGCGTGCTCTACACAACTGTATGAGTGAGAATGAGAGAAACTGATACTTTCAATTCAAATTAAGAACGAGATAGAGAAAGCTTGGAATGTAGTTCATCCCTGTACCGGTAGTAGCGTGTCAGTAGACTATAGAGCCTTCTTTAACCCGACATATTTCCCGGTTATTCCCCGGTAGTGAGGCGTACTGTAATTCACCGCACTCATCTACTGTTCGATGAGGAAGAATATTAAAAAGCTGTTTTCTCGATCATAGGAAAGCTGTTTGGGGTGAAAGTTGAAATGGAAATTATTTTTAGTCAAGGTGATTTAGCTGTATATTTGGTGTATACTCATTGGATGAGAGAAGAATTTTACCATGCGTGAAAATGAAAGTTTAGTTTTCGCGTTCTACAGATCAATTGAAAGTATAAATTCATTTGAAACTTGGCGTACACAAGTGTCATCATCTGATTGAATACTGTTGAGTTTGAAGGCGTGATAGCTGGAACCAATTCTGAGAAAATCCATTCCGAAGTTTTCAGAAACCTTATTAGGTACAGAGGGAAAATTTGAGAAACTTATTTTCTTCGAATGAATTCGAATATTCACGGAATTTTGATGTGATATGATGCACATTATTTTGAAGTTACTCATAGTTTGGATCGGTCGTTTGATGAACAAAAAATATAATGTAATTTTTTTTTCACATCACTCGAAACTATTGAGAAACTCATCAAGAATACAAGCAACAGGTTTAATCAATTCAATTTTGAAATATATGAGATCAGTTATGATCAAAACAGAAACGCAGTAGTATAATTATCTTGAACTCAAGGTGCATATATAGCTTTCCATTTCATTATATAATTCATGAACATACAATCACTCATCCAACAACGCGTATACAACGTTTTCCTAGTTATCTGGAACACTTATAGAGGTCTTTCTGGTCTTCTAGTCCTCTGGTCTTCTAGTCTTCTACCACACGGATACCAGATGAATGAACATGGTAACAATGCCAACAAGTAAACAATGATAACAATGCCAGAATCACATTCTAATTCTTTCATTCAAATATTCAGTTATTCTATTCCATTTTGCATTTCTTTTCCATGTATCTTATATTGATTATTATCCTATTCGCTTCCGGAGTCTGGGGTCATTGGAGGTTCATGTATTTTTAAATATGAATATATATATATATATATATATATATATATATATATATATATATATATATATATATATATATATATATATATATATATGTATGTTTATATATATATATATATATATATATATATATATATATATATATATATATATATATTTATATATATATATATATATATATATATATATATATATATATATGGTAGATATACCGGTATATATATATGCCTATATATACATATATAATTATATATTCAATTGCTTTTTCCAGAAATTGAAGTATTCATTGTATGTTCATCCAACTATTCAGTTTTATCATCAAGCAAACACAACATTATTTTTTCCAAACAAATAACATTTACTCGACAGTTTCATTGTGACCGTTAATATTACCTCGACTCGTCAGAAATAACCACCGTGCTACGTCATATAAATTGTGAGTTACCCTTTAATCCACTTTTATTATTTCTATATTTAAAATCTATGTTCAACACGCCACGACACGTATAATAGAAGTCGTAATAACACAGTCCGAATGACACGAATTCGTGCCGTTCGACGCGGTCGGTCAGTGGCGGTCAGTGGCGGCGGCGGTCAGCGCGAGGGGCGTCGCCGTGCAAGGGCTTGTAAATATATGTATACACGTAATGGTCGAATGTCGATTACTCAGCTCTCCCTCTCTCTCCTATATAATATATATATATATATATATATATATATATATATATATATATATATATATATTAATGTGCCGATTCCTCAGCGTTTTCTCTCTCTCTCTCTCTATCCATACATATATATATACATATATATATATATATATATATATATATATATATATATATATATATATATATATATATATATATATTAATGTGCCGATTCCTCAGCGTTTTCTCTCTCTCTCTCTCTATCCATAAATATATATATATATATATATATATATATATCATTAATGTGCCGATTCCTCAGCGTTTTCTCTCTCTCTCTCTATCCATACATACATATTTATATATATATATATATATATATATATATATATATATATATATATATATATATATATAGAGAGAGAGAGAGAGAGAGAAAGAGAGAGAGAGTGTGTTTTTTCCACCACACATATTGTTTTCTACTATTTATCATGTTTTGTGATGAAAACAAACCAGCTTTTAACGTTGACATCGAAATGTGCTCTCAGGTAACACACAAGTCAAACACGCCAGCTGTTTATATATTCTCATTTCATGCACAAAGCACATACTATTACTCTCGAAACGTTTAGTTACTTTATAGCGTCCTTTTTGTTTTCTTTCGGTGTTAATTATCATAGTTTACTATAATACATAATTTCTTCATACAATTTTGTAAAAAATTCAAACTCAACAACAAATTTATTTATAACATTGTTTTACTCGCCCTTGAAGGATCTTTACAAATTTTAAGACATCATCTTTATAGCCTTCAGCATTGATTTTTTTTCTCTTGTCATTTCACTTTTCTTTTCTTTGTTGTTTATTTGAATATTGTTAGCCGTATTCATTCACTTTTTTCATTTTTGTTAGCCGTATTTATATCTCTTTCTTTCAAGTTATCATTATTATTTTTCCATTTTTCACTATAACTATTCCTAGATTTAATTAACTTATGTTTTGTTACTCATCCAATTGTTATTTTATTACTCTTTCAAATTTTTTATTATGGTTATTTTTGATATTTTAATTAATTGATTCTCATTCTGTGTTTTCTCAACAATCTCATGTGTATAAGACAGACTTTTTTCAAAAAAGATGTATATATACAGTTTTTGAATGAATTCTTCAGTTTAGTTTCACCTGTGTGTGAAATATTTATATAGTCAAGGTGAATATATGGTAGAATTTATCTACCTTGGTATATATGTTCATTAATTATTTGCCACTTCAATACCAGGGATACGGTGAGCTTTTTAATTAGTGAAACAATATACCATAATAATTTTTCATTTGTTTGTTGTGCTATTTTTACATTTACTCCTGCATGCAGGTCTGCGTGAATATATTACGTGTCCCGTAAATAGATTGGTTAAGGTTCACACACATGTAGTTCTAACTGGCACCGTTTTATTTGTAACAATTAACAAGGGAAACATTGTTGGTGCATTTTATAATGAGTTGAACTATTAATTAGTGGAACACACTGACATGTTATTCCGAACAATGATTTTATCGATTGGAATGAGCATGCGCATATGTTCACTTCTCAGAGTGGAACATTTAATTATCAATCGACTTTATTATCATATGTAAAGTATCTCGTTTGTACGTCATTATAATTCTGATTATATATATCATAATAGCTATGCAAATTGACATTCAGGAATTGATTTGATTTCATCGTAATTTAATCACAGTGTTTTAAGCTGGTATTTAAATGCTTATCATAGTATATGAATAATGAAGTTCATACGATTTGTTGAATGAGCGTATATTGCAATTAAGTCCGGATTTTGAATTTAGGGTATGCCGACAACATGGTGTTTAATTTGACACGGTTGATGAAAAAACACAATTGCTGATAAACAGTGCAACATAAGACAATGTACACGGCACTTCCACCAAAATGTGTACAAGAAAATGAGTACACATTTTGGTGGAGGTGCCGGGTCCACTGTCTCAATTTTGCTCCGTTCTCAGATCTTCACAATTTTCCTAATTTCTGTTTTAGTGAACTCAAGTTTTGTGAGTCTTCAATAAGTGAACTGTATTCCACCTATCACTCGGTTTACATGTTTTTGAAATATTATATTATATTCTAAAATTCATCATTTTGATACATTCAGTATGAACGTATTACCTCACTGAGGCCCGGTATTATCAAGTCCAGTTAGCCTTTATCTGAGAGTTAGTGGCAACAAATACCATGCGTAACCATGGTGATAACAACAACAAACTGGCGGTTAGAGCTCCCATGTTGGTAATTCGATCACTTACTGTGAATATCTACTCGCGGTATTCGTGTGAAATTGAATATATTGTTCATGATGATGAAATGCTATCCGTGGATTATAAGTTCGAAGTATCGTTCTGGAAAATGGAGTGACGGAGGGCGTGGGTTCGAATCATTTGACGTCATGAGTTTTGTAAACTTCCTATCACCTTTCATCACTTCGTCGTTTGATTATCACCCACTCATTCGTACCTCCGTATAACAGCTGTTGCTGGGATTGTTTGTGAGCACTAGATTGAAAATAGAAATGTGGTATGATATAATAATCCTTCAATCTTTATCAAATTTCGAATTCAATATTGAATTTAATATTTTGAGCTCTTGTTTTTTCACATAATGTCAATAGAACGTGGTAAAATGTGATATGTTATTTGATATATGTTATTCAAGCGCGTGTGAAAGTCGAATAATTGGAACATCCATTTTTTAGTGATGATGAGGTAGGCTAATTAATTCGCCTTCTTTTCCCTCAGATATTATGAACTTACTGACTTTGTTATAGAAGTATTTGGAAATATAACAAATAAATAACTATTCACATTTCATTTCGATGTGACCGTATATCATTAATATATTTACCTATACAGATAAATATATGTATATATATATATATATATATATATATATATATATATATATATATATATATATATATATATATATATATATATATATATATACATATATACATATATATATATACCAAATTATATTCTATTCAATTTTTCCCATATAAGATAAATTGTTCATATCATGTTAACCAGAATGGATAAAATAGAATGGAGACACTACTCAAGCCAGCTGCCTTCAACAAAATGTTGACCGATCTTAGCCTTTCTTATGCACCCAATATGTTTTTGTAATCTAATCACCTTCATCTACACATTCATTCCATGATCATAATTGTATATATTAATCATTCATTCATTGAACATTCATTACGTTATTATTATTTCATATTAATCATTCATATTCTTATTGTGAAAAAAAACAAAAAAAAACAAAAAAACACTGCCATCGGATGTGAGTCCAAAGCTGTAATTAGTGATGAATAATAAAATAAATAACTTCTGGATTCAAGGACCAATAAAAGTTCATAATATATCACGATTTGAGATTGAGATTCTGTTTTGTTGCTTGCAGTGACCACGGTGGCTGTGGACGCAGTGTTGGGCCACACAGCCAGTCTGCCGTGTGACATCGAGCCGTCAACGCGAGAAGACAGAGTGTACATGGTACTCTGGTTCAGAGACAATGCTGGTAAACCTCTGTATAGGTGAGTCAGATCATTCGATTTGCATCACGATATAGATAATAGGTACGGGTGAATTGGTTACATAGAGAACGAGGAGCAATGATACTCGGATGCTGGACTATGTGTCAATCCAAGCCGGTAAATAGAAACTGTCTTTGAAAACCGGCTGAAATTGTGCCATAGTTAGATGGATAGATGGATGTTTTGATCACAATATTCATGAAATACAATGTAGAAACAAATACAAAACTGAAACTGTCTTTGAAAACCGACCAAAATTGTGCCATAGTTGGATGGATAGATGTTTCAATCACAATATTCTTGAAATACAATGTGGAAACAAATACAAAACTGAAACTGTCTTTGAAAACCGACCAAAATTGTGCCATAGTTGGATGGATAGATGTTTCAATCACAATATTCTTGAAATACAATGTTATATTCTGTCAACAACGATGAGGTTTATGAAATATAATCGAGGCTATATCACATCACGCTACCTTCTTGCAGAAACCCTAGGTCTTCTAGAATTATTTTTGATGATAATTATAGTTTGCTTAACGACCCCACCAACAGCTAGGTTATACAGGGGTACGAATGAGCAGATGATATGAAACTATGAAGTGATGATAAGTGAAAGGACGATTGCAAAAACCCATATCTTCTGCGGGACTCGAAAAGCCCAACGGAGACTTCAATTTCTGAGCTACCGAGGGCGGCAAATTATTGTCTAGTTAATTAGATTATAACAATACTTTTCAGATACTATATCTTGAGGTAGAGCATCAAAAAATGTCCCACCGTCACGGTACAATCCAGTTCTCTATATAACTGTACGGTGGAATTTAGTTACTGGGATATGTTTGTGCCTATCTTTCTGCACGTGTGCCAGTATACCCGTTGAGCCAACTAGGGGGCGTGGTCTGTATGCGGTATGTGAGGGCAGCCGATTTGGGGCACACCGAGTCATCTATCTTGCAACGCCATCCTATCAATACAGGAAACTTGCCACACAAAGTCCGCCGGTCAAAGGTCAGCTGACCGGAACGTAAACATCTTTTCATATATTATAATAGTTGACAGACTATTGGAATATGAATGCATCAGTCAAATGTATTGGTGATGTATTGGCTGTACATCAGTATTTGCATTATATATATATATATATATATATATATATATATATATATATATATATATATATATATATATATATATATGGATATTGAAAATTGTTACGGGTGTAATCATCGTGTTGACATGAATAAACCATTTTAATATCTAAATGAGAATTTATTCAACGTTTCAAGCTACTGTTTAGCCCTTTTTCAAGAAAATAATTGAAACAATTATCAATATCCAAATATACATCGTGAAAGTTTTAAATCCACTATATATATATATATATATATATATATATATATATATATATATATATATATATATATATATATATATATATATGAGAAACCTCATGATTGACTTGTCACTTATAGGTTGATGCATTACATCATGGTTGTATTTTTATTTTTGGATTCCGATTTCTGTATAACAATATACTCTAGTAGACTAAAGTAGGTTATCATGTACTAACAGTGCTCGCAGCTCTCGCGAATAGCACTCTCATTGGGGGTTACTGGAAATTGAGTGCGGAAATCAAGTCTGATATCCGTCCTGTTGATGGTTATAGAGTAGAACAAATATTATGAACTTTTCATGTTTCGTTAGTGGATAATACAATCTCTGTACTTATAGCTGAACTTCCTCAAGATTTTTTGTATATAAATTGTTATACTTGAATACAAGATACCCAGGTTATTTCCTATTATTATAATATTGTTTTTATCACATTCTAAATGGAGTGGCATGTTACATGTATCGAAGTTTAACTCGATGCTGATGGAAGATAGAACAAAACACACGAACATTATTTGTATTTGCATTTTATACCTTTAATAAATTGGTGACGATCGAAGATTTTTTATATATTTTTCATTTCAAGTAATGAGAACTTTCTCTCCCGTAAAAATTGAACCAACAAACTATAATGGAACTAGTCAACTATTGACTTATTCCGAGTAATTTCACATATTGTTCCAAGAAGTGGACAAACTTGAATAAACTTGAATAAGTGGAAAAGTGGATGTTTCCTAAATTGTGTTCAGTATTACTTCGTGAATAATACTTTAGTATAAGTTTGCGTCCAACTTTTCTAGTTGCTAAGGTAACCTGACCGATATGCTAATCTACCTATTCAGAAAATATTGATTTTCTCTAAACAAATAGCATTTGATGAACAGGTAAAGGTGACTAAGAATGGAAATGTTTTCATAACAATCAATGGTTGATGCTTCGACTTCTGGAAAAGTAGGAAATACATTCTCCATTCCTCCTAATCGTTCCACTCATAGTTCGGTAGGAATTAGTCACTTCAATACTGATAATTCTGTCAAAACTTTCTTACAAAACTGATCACGTTATCTGATTCTCATTTCATCCGCACACACAATTCATTTTATATTATTGACAAATGTGATTGAGTGAAAACAAATTACAGCTCATCTCTGCTTACAACAAGTAGAATCAATAAATTCTCTCACAAAAGAAGAGAGACATATTCAGTTCATTTTCGACATTCCGTTATCTAAAGAAAATGGTCATTATTTCATTTTCCAGCTCAAAATTTCGCATAATGCTTCAACAACCCTCGGGGAGTCGGCATTTAACAAAGTGAGAACGCAATAGGCAATCAAGTGGACGTGAAGAATGGTTTGAGCGAGAAATAGAGAGAGAGAGAGGGATCGTTTGTTTGAAAGCGCGCGAAAGAGAGCGTGAAAGAAAAAAAAATGAGATTTAATGAAAAAGATTTACTAACAAAAGGTTCACTATACGATAAAAAGAATAACCTGACTCATTTCTGATGATTGTTCGGAAGAGTATTGTACAGCAAACTCTGAGCATTATTACACGGTCCTTGTTGTTGCCAAACCCATCTGTTCAAACTCTCAGTAGAGAGAGTGGAAAAATGCGAGTAAAATATCTATACAAAAGCATGTAGTATATACGCGTGTACAACATGATTTCCGTGGAATTCAACATTTTCATTTCTTAAAGGAAACGCCAAGCATGGTGGTGTGTTATTATCAATATACTTTAATGGTATTTTTTATTTCGACGTAGGATTTTTATTATTACTTGAATGAAGGAGGAAAATAATCTAAACTGTAACCTGAGTGAAATGCTTGAGCACCATTGTGTGTTGGGAAGAAATTCGAGTGGTGTTATTGATGAAGAGGAAGGGGAGAGGGGGGAAATGAAGTAGGGGGAGGGAGAAACTCTTCACTCGACTAAAGTGCGTATATGTTGAGATGTTGAAATCAGTTGTGAAATAACTGAAATAATTCGAAATAAACGTGAAATATATTGCAATTATTTGTCTGGAATGGTTCAATTATATTTTCATTCTAAGCAAGAGTTCACTCGATAAGTTTCACTATCTCTCTCTCTCTCTCTCTAACTAAGTTGGTTAGCAAGTCAGCCGATAGCTTTCTTTCTCTATTTGCAATCGTTTATCTACTATGGAATGATGATTTGAGATGTTTAAGTTCAGTACATCTCATTCATGTAGAACCCTATTTAGAGAGAGATGAATATTATCTCTGCCTTGCCTCTATTTCATTCAGACTTCCTAATTCTCTCTCAGACCTGAAATCACTTGGATTCCTGAAATCCCTGAAATCCCTGAAATCCTCGATTTCATTGTGGAGATCGTAATATTTCCAAGTCATGGAATCCCTGAAGTCACTTGAAATCACTGAGAATTGCCAATTTCAATCTGAAATCACTGAAAATAATAAATTGAACCTACACAAAATTCCGATTTGTTATTCTCTCAATCGGTTAACACGTTCCATTCCATGAAACTATTCTCAAAAACTCACATCAATTTAAAATGTTTTTCACTTCGAATATTTATAATCAGTATTCAAGCTACCTAGCTTGAACAAAAATTGATAATACATTCTGGGATAATTGTATTAACCCCCTGTTTTTAATTCAGCCCATTGTGTTACTGCTATTATATCATCCTGTAATGTTTTCTATATCAATATATCCTGGCATCAAGGGAGAACTGAAATCCCGTCTTGCCACTAACCTTGCCGGTTCAGCGGTGGAATGACATATTATACATGTTGTGGTTAATGATAAAAGTGTAATACCAAATTCGTTACACCGCCACTTACCGGTCAACAAATCAATAACTAGACTGAATAATATTCGAAACGCCCACCGTTTTCATGAATATACTCGTAATTTTAGGTGAAACTTTGAATGAGATGTGAGAAAAATAAGTGAGAAAACTATTTCATATAATAATGACATATTTCATCTCATATTTTATGTTAGATACTCGTTTTCTCACTTATTTTCATTCACTCATTTCTATTTGAATAAAAAAATGAGTGAGAAAACGAGTATGTCACATAAAACATGAGATGAAATATGTCATTATTATATGAGATAGTTTTCTCACTTATTTTTCTCACATCTCATTTATCTCAGGAATAGGGGTCCTGATGGAAACTCGCAACTATGATAGAGAAATCTGGTCTGCGAATTCAATAATTGGATGAGTGAAACGAATACTCCATTTCATCGTACTTGATGAAAACATTTATTTCTCACTTCACCAGCCAAATAAAAGTACAAATGGAGTTGAAATTGGCATACACACTTCGATGATGGGAAGGCAAAATGTGTAATAGATTAGAAATAGAGAGAAATTGTGATAGAGAAAGCTGGTCTGCGAATTCAATAATTGGATGAGTGAAACGAATACTCCATTTCAGCGTACTCGATGAAAACATTTATTTCGCACTTCACCAGCCAAATAAAAGTACAAATGAAGTTGAAATTGGCATACACAAATCGATGATGGAAAGGCATTATGTGTAATAGATTAGAAATAGAGAGAAATTGTGATAGAGAAAGCTGGTCTACGAATTCAATAGTTGGATGAGTGAAACGAAAACTCCATTTCATCGTACTCGATGAAAACATTCATTTCGCACTTGACATGCCAAATAAAAGTACAAATGAAGTTGAAATTGGCATACACAAATCGATGATGGAAACTCGCAACTATGATAGAGAAATCTGGTCTGCGAATTCAATAATTGGATGAGTGAAACGAATACTCCATTTCATCGTACTTGATGAAAACATTTATTTCTCACTTCACCAGCCAAATAAAAGTACAAATGGAGTTGAAATTGGCATACACACTTCGATGATGGGAAGGCAAAATGTGTAATAGATTAGAAATAGAGAGAAATTGTGATAGAGAAAGCTGGTCTACGAATTCAATAGTTGGATGAGTGAAACGAAAACTCCATTTCATCGTACTCGATGAAAACATTTATTTCGCACTTGACATGCCAAATAAAAGTACAAATGAAGTTGAAATTGGCATACACAAATCGATGATATAAAAGCAAAATGTGTAATATAAATAGAAAGAAATTGTGTGTTTTCATATTCCATACTAAATAGTTTGAGTGTGATATTATGGGAGAATAGAGATAGATTGTAATCGGAATCGCAATGTTGAATAACAGCTCCATTTGTTTGATTTTCATACTGAAAAGTTTTCCATCCACTTCAACAAAGTATAGAAGACGTTTAAAATTATACGCTCGAATCAAATTGACGTTGAAACTTGGGAAGATAATATCACGCGAAATACGATATCTACTACTTTCGTTGAAATTATGCGTAAACATTTTAACCTTTCGAAATAAACCTCAAATTTTCTCTCAGTAATAAATCATGTCCCAGGTATACGATGTGATGTCCCATTCTTTAATGTGCATCCGAACGAGTATGTTTCATAAATATAGATTTATAGTCAGGATTGCATGCTTTTTCAAGACACATTGCTGTTGTATTCTAAACCACAATTTATTGCTATTTCTGCAGCTTTTGCTAAGTATTTTGACGCGACACGCTGTCACTGACTGTAACATTGCTTTCTACTATCTTGGAAATAAATTTTCTTCCTCTCTTTTTTTTTCTTTCCGTCCCCTCATCTTTCACCATTGCTTTTCCCAGCTGTGAAGTCTTGGATGCGTAGCCGAGGCAATTTTGTGAACAATTTTCCTTCTCTTTTTTTTATCTTCCCACTAAACATTTGCATATACTTGAAACTTTCCTTGTATTGTCTAACGTCAATATTGAAAACATTTATCGTAACGAGCCTAACCCACGGATGATTGCCGCTCAAATGTAACGAGCAGAATAGTGGGCGGTGGGGGGGGGGGAGGCGTGGGAGGGAGGGGTGGAAGGGGGTGAAGCTTGGGGGGGATTGTGGATAAAGAACTAGAAATAAAAGGAGAAATAATGCAGAACTCATATTTGGTTATCTAGTAACACTCAAATTTCTATATTACGAAGAAATCAGAATTGATTGGATTATAAAATCACACTGATCCATTGTTCATCTTATTGGAATGCGTATCATGAAACGTCTACTATACAGCCACCCTTGTAGCTCATTCAGCTAAGGCACCGTTTTATGGAGTGGGTCAAGAGTTCGAGTTCACTTCATTGTTTTATTATCATCCGCTCATTCGTACCCCCATATAGCCCATATATGAAGCACCATGAAAAACGGATACTTCATAACTTTGGTGGGATACGAAAATGTCATATTCAGGATATTCAGAATATTTGATATGTATATCCAGGAAGTTTCAACCGCTCAGCACAATACAATTTGAAATAATTCAGATTGAATCTATACAATATAATGTAAATTAATGAGATATAAATGAATATATTCATTATAATTCTTTTAATTCTTTCATCCATAGCCTTAATTGGGGAACAATGATTTTGTATCAAGTTTCGATGTAATTAAAAAAAAAAATTATAATTCTTTGATTTTTGTCATTTTTTCAAGTATTATTTCATAACATATCCACATATCAAGTAGTCTTTTCGTAAACATGTTCCATTCTACAATAATGTACAGAATACAATGATAATAATAACAATAAACAAACAATAATCTAACAATATACAATAATAACGATAATCTACAATAATGGTTTCCCATTCTTGTAAATCTTCGTAGTGCGTCTTCAAGATACGATTCCACAGTTTGAGATTTGAAAGAGCTCTGCTGAAAGCGTTTATCAATATGTCTGTCCACATGTTAATGGAAGTCACCGTAATGGAATTCATGATATTCCATCCAAATAACAGACTTCGTGTATCGCCGAGTTTCATGCAAGACTGCAAGAGGTCTCTATGTAGATCATGTGAACAATTATAAGACAAATAAAAGACTAAAACCCCTCAAAGTTGGTGATAAATGATTTTCTGAACGTTCTTGGGTTTTCGAAATTCATTCATATATATCCATATCCATGTCTATACACCCGTTTCTGAGACAAAACGTGTTCAGTTTTCTATCGGAACGGGAATTTATTGGAAATTCCGATCAATTTTCCAGATTCTCATTCATGAGTTCGAAAATATGTTTTGGTATTTTTTTTCTTTTGATGATGGCTCCAAGAAACAACATAAAAAAATCACAGCGATTGATAAATGGCACAGTTTTCAGGTCTGAATCTCAATTATATATATACAAAATGCAAAATATAGAATTTTAAGACTTGCATTGGAAATATTTTTCGATATGTTCCCTTCTGTTCATTGCTTCAAAGAACATTAAAAAATCACAGTGATTGACATTTTGCGTGGTTTTCAGGTCTGAATCTCAATTTCATATCAACAAAACATAAAATATCGAATTTTCAAATTTTTATTGTGAATATGTTTTGATTTTTTTCTTTTTTTTTCATGGCTCAAGAATAAACATATAAATAAATGCACATGTATTAATATTTAGCTCAGGTTTTGGCCGGAATCTCGAATAAAAAAAAAATGAAAAAAATATCGAAACCAAGTCTCGTTACAAAAAAATATTTCAAATAAAATTTTTGTTTCAGTAACTCTTTCCGATTCGCGTCATCGCAGTTGCCTATCCCTTCAGGCGTCACTACGTGTCTAGCGTTAGGACCATCAGCGCCTTTACAACCCCTTAGAGATTTGAGGTCAGCAGGGTGTAATGCGTGGCCACCACAATTCACCCCCTCCCCCCTCCCCCCTCCCCCTCTCACACAAAACACCCCACTCACACGCCCAAACCAGCACATCTCAACAACTTCCTCGGCACCATATTCCTCTTTAGGGACCGATTTAACAACTCTCAGATTTCTTTTGTGTGGGTTTTGAATACGGGCAGACTATCTTTAGGACTACTCTTACGGAGAATGAGATTTTTACGTGAAGATGTCATACTTCTATACACACACTCACACTCAGGCACACAAATATATATATATATATATATATATATATATATTTATATATATATATATATATATGAAATGTTTTGGCATTGGGTGAATGCATTGCTTTTCGTTGAATAGGCTTTGAAGCAACAGTTAGGTCCAGGAAACTGGATGCTATAAATTGCTTCTTCCGTAAACGATGATCGGTCTAAGTGGTTCGAGCCTACACTTCTATCCCAGTAATAACTTACGAATATAAATAAACTTAATTATATAAATATGAGAAGGAGATATTTTTTGCGGCAGATGTTTGTGACTGGTATGTAATTGACAATATAGATAAGTATTAGGGCCAGTATTATGAGGAATAGTTATGTGGCCAAATAGCGCTATATGGCCACATAAGCAGGTCGAATAGCTTAACATTCATTCCTTGATTGTCTTCGATTCTTGAGAATACCACAACTTCCGTTCTATTTATCTAGGAAATGTTCACCTCATCAACAGAAAAATGTCATAAATGAATTTTATTGTTTTTTGAAATCTATTAAAAAATTCGAAATTCACAAACCAATATTGTAACAAGCAAAGATTTTCTCGTAAATTAGGTTTTCACATTATCATTTTCTATGAATTATTATAAAATACTAATCAATATTTCACATTCACACTTTCCGTTATTCTCACCCTTATGACTTTCATTCAAGCCCATCTCACTTGTAAATTATCTACAGAAAAAAATATTAAGTGATTCCATATCATGTGAGGTATCATGATTCATGGAATGGACAATGATATTCAATATTAAACAATAAAAAAAAAACTAAGTAACTCGTTCGGAATAAATTAGTGCTAATTAATTTAGCTTATCTCTTATTTAAATTAGCTTCCATCTTTTGGCATCGTTTAGAGTTTTCTCATTATTGCTCTAAATAGCTGCAAGTATGAGTTGCTTTGGTAATGAGTTGAATAAAAAAAATATAAATATTGAGCACACAAAAGTAAATATGAAAATAATTTCCAACCATCTGGTTCAGAAGATATAAGTTTATCGCACTGAGTCGAGAGAGGAGGTTTTGTTTCTCTCTCTCTCAGTTTCGTGTTTTTTACAATTCTTCCTTCGTTTCAGTCGCTGATTGTAATCTAAGAAATTACTCCAGCATTCTGTCTTATTCGAAAACCTTATCACCATTCTTTCTTTGCTTAGTATAAGGATTCAGAAAGTGTTGAATTTTATCTCTTCGAGAGACGTTTTATTCCTAATTTATCACCTCAACTGGCTTGCAAATTTAAGACTAAGCATATAAACCTAGAACATATTGCTTTTCTTGCTGAACCCGGAATGAAAATGGCATTTTGAAAATATTTTTCTCTGTTTTGTGTGCAGCTTTCTTGTTACTATTGATGTGAAATAATTGATCGAGATAATACTGATGGCAACTAAATTTTGAATGAAGCTCAGATTTTATTATTATTTAGAATACCTAGTTTTCAGTTACGTTGCAGTAAATACATGTATTGGATGTAAAAGATCCTGAATCCAGATTATTGTTATTATTTATGGAAAGTTCATGAAACAGAAACACATCTGGGTTGGGAATAATTCATAAAAAACAATAAATCACTGAGAACTTATATTCGTTAACAATTTCCTAAAACCTCTCATATCCAATTTCTTGACCTCAAAAACTTTCCCATTTGACTGATTCCATTCTCTCTCTCCATTCTCTTTCCCAGCTCCTAGATATGAGAACCTGCCAACATCCGATGAGAACCTCATAGACGTCTCAAATACTACCAATAATATGAAAAATTATGCAATTTTTCGGAGTTGTTACCTGTAGAAAATAAATTTCAACCACCGCGGTTTCTCGCTTGCTCATCTTATAGCATTAATTATTCTTTACGTTGATCCAATTTCATATCAATTATATCAATTACTTATATATTGATTTTTTCCAATGAATGAAGCGATCACCAATACCATTCTTCCTCATTTATTATTCCTCATCCTTTATCATCATTATCATTCTCACCAATCATCATTTTTGTTCACACTTACTAAGAATAATGCGAATTTTTTTGAGATCACGCGAATAATGCGTTTTTTTAGAAACGCCTGTTTCTTGCTTATATCTAATAACCTGAATCATCCTTCGTATTGGTCTAGTTTCATATCAATTACTAATTCATTCAATGATTCTCAATAATCATTATTCCTTCTCATACTTACTGAGAATAATGCAATATTCCGGAGTTGATATCTGTACTGTTGACACACATGTTTCTCGCTTATCTTACAACCTGAATGGAATCTAATTTTATATCAATTATACTAATATAATAGGTATAATTCTCACCCATCATCCTCCTCAATATCACAAAAAGTGATGCTATATTTCGGAATTCAATTTTTTTTCTGGACTCGATTTTTTTCCGGAGTTTTTTTTCTAGTTCAAATATCAGTTTCTCGCTTGTTCATTTCACAACCTGAATTATTCTTCGCGTTGATCTAATTCAATATCAACCACCAACATAATTTTCATCAATCATAATTCCTACTCATCCTCACTCATCTGGACCCATCATGTCCAGTATTCTCTCTCGAACTCGTCGGTTTTGGTTTTGGTTTCTCATCCCTCACGGTCTATTGCCTGGCGCCTGGCAATTACTTGATCAGCATGAGCTAACCGGCCGGCCAGACGAACCAAGACGAACGAATAGTGAACAGCTTGCTGCAATCCTCGTTCCTAACTTCGTTATCAAACTTTATAATTACTTCAGATATTATCAGATGGTATAGCGCACGGTTCAACTCTTGCTGCAAATGTGGGCCACTCGCTGCCTTCCTCATACACTCACTCTAACTTGAATATATACACACACACACACATATATATATATATATATATATATATATATATATATATATATATATATATATATATATATATACATATATATATATATATGTATATATATATGTATATATATATATATATATATAAATATATATATATGTATATATTCATATATATATATATATATATATATATATATATATATATATTTATATATATATATATATATATATATATATATATATATATATAAATGTATATATATATATGTATATATATATATATATATATATATATATATATATATATAAATATATATATATATATATATATATATATATATATATATATATATTTACATATAAACTATTCCATATATTTCGATCCAGTGATCATTGGTGGATATGATCTTCGCTATCAATTAACAATAAATGTCAGAATGGTCGGTACACCAATACTGGTACAGTATCAGTTATTTCATTTCTAAACTTTGTCTTGGTTTTCTCAGAGCTGGACTTACCAACGTGGAAGTAGCAGTAACTGGCAGTCTGAAATTGATATCACCATGGTTAATTTTTTTCAAATTGATGATGATCATTTTTTAATTTCGATCACACCTATTCCCAGATTTAATTAATTAATATTTTGTAACACGTTCTTTCACTATTCCATCATCCTTTCAAATGAATTACTATTCCCATTTAATTATATCTTAATTAATTTATTTCAATTCTGTGGTTCTTAGTGGGCTACGTCCACTTTCGTTCGATTCCGCAGCGATCTCATCCATCGAAAGCGGTTAAAAGATGAAAATGCGTTGCACGCGGAAAGAGATCGCTGCGGAATGGAACGAATCAAGAATCGTGTCGAACTGGACGAGCGTTTTGGCGCGTCGTTGTAAATGAGAGCTTGCCGGAAAGAGATCGCTGCGGAATGAAACGAAACAAGACGGGTCCGCGTACATCTCATCCATAGAAAGCGGTTAAAAGCTGAAAATGCGTTAGACGCGGAAAGAGGTCGCTGCGGAATGGAACGAATCAGGAATCGTGTCTTCAAAGAATCGTATCAATCCGGACAAACGATAGTTCAACGGCCATTTTAAAAGAGATCTATGCGGAATCGTGTCAATCGAGAAAGAGAGCTGTGGAGACTCCCACGATCATTTGTCCGACCAAAGCTGATCTGGCGTACACCTCATCTTTGTTACTCCCCATGGCCACACCTCTCAGCCAATGAAATCACTTGGAAGTGATTTACAGCTGTTTTCAGTTTTAGGTCAATACCGTAAATAGTGCTTCATAACTGTACACAGAGTTCGCTAGTGCAGTAGCCGACTGTGTTTGGTTGGGGCTAGTTAACCCAGTCAATTAGCAATTAACAACAATTGCTTCAAAATGAACTCAATGTTGCTTTGTATTGTTGCATATTAAGCCTGTCTTTCTATGTATCTGAATTTTTTCGGCCATTTTCAGTTTTTAAAGTTTGCGAGTTTCTGTCGTTATTTCTCACGCGTATTCAAGAGGGAGAGGAAAGAAAAAGTATATTTTGCCTAAAATGGATATAGGCATCTTCTGAATAACTATGGCAAACGCAGAATATGCCTTGTAAGATGAGCGAGATGTCTATATATAAAGTATACTCGAAAGCTCTACACACCTTGATCATATAGAATATATTTCATTCGATTCCAACAAATCTATCACGCTATATATTTTCGAAAAAGTTGGCTTCAACAAATCTCCATGGTGACTTCAACGCAACGCGTTTACCATGGTGTTGAAGAATGAGAGATTGCCATGTTACCACTCTCGTATATGATCGAAATAGAACCATATACTATTTTTCTCTATCTATGTCAAGTTATTTTATACTGTGACTCTGGGTCTACAGTTGAATTTCAACTTACATTATTGTGGCTCTGGGTCCACAAGTGAATTATAACGTATAGTATGTAATGATTGTGAATATATTTCCACTCATATCAAACTGATCAACTCACTGCACTTAAAAAGTAACAACAATATTTATATACCGGAATATCACTAGGCAAACGCGGAATGTGCGTTGTAAGATGAGCGAAACTCTACACACCGTGATCATATAGAATGAACTACTATTCCATTCGTTTGTTAAAACTTTCTAGTGCACAGTAAAAAACTAGTTTTTAGTAATCAGGAGTTAAAGTGAAGGAAGTTGTTTGTGCATTCTTACTTCATGAATGTACAGATTTCAATCGTGTTTTTAAGTGCGTAGTACGTGTTCAAAATATTATATTATAAAATAACCAGAAGTAATAGCTTAATGAAACTAAAATATTCTGAAAGAGGATAGAATAATTACTGATGCTACTTAATAATCTGAAAAATGGAATTTTTGCTGAAATTGACTTTTTCCAGTGGATATAGGTACCTTAATGACCAGCAATTTTCACATGACAATCGACATCGAGTAATCGACATGATTATAAGTTTGAAAAACCTGTAAAATGCACTTAATAGGGCTGAATGGTACATTTTATCCAACAGTAATTTTCTGTGGAAACTCAGACTCATACAACTCGAATATGTATAGCTTTTGGTTCTATTTGGTTCCATCACTTTATAGAGAGAAAAAGAAAAATATTTTAAGAAAATTGAAAATGAGAACTTTTTGGAATGTTTTTAATTCATTCCAGATATTTACACAATAGTGACAGATTACAAAAGATATCAATACGAAGTTTACCATAAACTAGACCAGGAGTCGAGAACAAATATGATGTTTGGAAAATGTACTAAATGTAAGCGTATCAAGGCACAGGCGCACGAGGTCCGGTGTAACAGAATAAGATTATGAAGGCATATCTTTACGTACATATACCGGTATAACTTGATGCAAGTAATAATATACCGGTAGAAGAATATTTGAGCCATGTAAATATACCAGGAGATCTTTATAAACCCGGTATATTTCAATGTACGCTTGGCCGCACGAAAAATGGGATTGACTTTCTGAGTCATTCAGTCAACGTTTATTTCTTGTGTAGTAGAGGGTTATGGACCAGTTTCTGCTATCAGCTGATTGGTTGATTGTATTACTGTTGACATACTACATACTACCCCTACACGTGCTTTTTACATGTGCGATACTGGATTTTGCTTATAATATTTCCAAGTTGAAACCTGATTTCCCGTAGAACCAACTCGATATTTGCTGACTCACTCAATATTTCATCTGCAGGAACGAGAAGTATAATTCCATATAGATTTTGAACTATGGTTCTCCGTAGTAAGTTACTCGACATTATGAAAGAATCGCTTTAATCAGTCGTTTCAGAAGGTGCATATAGAAAGTATATAAATTGTAAATAATTGTAAGGTTTTACATCTTCATGTGATACTTTGCCTGACTTCATATCACAACTGCCATACTGATAGTTTCTTTTTGGTCAGTCATTGACTTCTGCTGCTTTCAAGTTTTGTTTTTAGGGATCTAAAGTATTCTGATAAAGAAAATCACCGAATGAGAAATAAATTGAACATTTGATTTAACCTTGTAACATTCAAATTCAAACACTCGAATTGTTTTCTTAAATAGATCATCTCACAATATTTCTCCACCATCAAAATGTGTTGGTAAAATTCTTTTAAAATTAGAAATGATGATTTTCATCTCACTATTATTTTCATTTGCTCCTATTTTCGTGACTCTGAATGATGTATAATGAGATGAAAATATAATAATGCATTCGGAATAATTCTTTGGTTTATCCATTCCGAATGCGGAGCAGCGCAACATTATGAGAAAGTCAAATAAAAACTTCGATTTCATTTATAGTGTGCGAATCGTTCATTCATTACGTTATATACCTATATACATGAACGAATAAACGTTAGATCTCGATTCAATGTTCACTATGAATTAAATTGCTTGAAAACCAAATTTCAACAATCAACCCTAATTCAAAAAAAAAGAAAATGATAATAATGTGGAGGGAATTGAAATATTGAAAAGAACAGTGATTGATTCGTTTTCTTTGTTTCATATGGGATACATCAAACCGTAAATGAAACATCCCAGTGAAAATGATTATTTTTCGAATTACCAAAGATTTTATCAAGTTTGAACCATGCGTGGAGTATTTCTTCACTAAAATTAATTCTTCTCCGAAATATCAGTGGTACTGTTATCATCGCAATAATAATTGAGTTTTATTCAAGACAACACTTCAAGACAAACTTGACATTTCTCATAGAATAAAAAAAAGTTCACCTAATTTACAATGAATTAACTAAATCCAATTAAATTGTATTTTGACAGTGATGTTTGGGAATGGTATGGAATTGTTTTCTTACCACTCATTTCGATCTGTCAATAGAGCGCGAACAAAACGAAACAAATAAACTGAACGAACATCATACTTGCTTCGATAGATTGCAGACGTAATATATTTTGCTTCCTCCACGAACCAAAGATATACCTCAAAGAAAGTATATCTATAATCCGTGAAAGCAAGTTCTGGCCGTTGGAAATTTTGAATTTCCTTCTCCTTCCCAGTTGAAACACAATTCATATTAATTTTTAACCTACTTTTTTGGCATAAAATTTATAAAAATTTTCAAAAATTCAAATAAAAAAGTCTAATGGATTTTTAAAAAAAAGTGAACTGCCAGAACTTGCTTTCATGTCTTCCAATCACAATGAAAAGAGATTCAAGTCTCTAGGATACTCTCAGTCTAAAAAATCCTTGTTAAAAAATGTCATTGTTACAACAATGAACATTTAATTTAAAATTCAATTGTTGATTTTTTATATTGTTGTACATTTTTTTCATCTAACTAAACTGGAATTAATCAGATGGAAAAAAAATGGAAAAATTCTAAAATTGTAGTTTTTTTGGTCTAGTGGAACCAGGTACTCAGAGGATTCCAAAACTCGAATACTATCTGATGCAGTGATTGTCGACTCTGTTATCAAGTTATTGATACAGTGGAGCATATTAGAAACAAATACTTATGTCTACCGATAATAAACATTGTTTGTGTAGCCAAGATGTGAAAATCATAATGATCCGTTTTTCGTTTTAATATACTGATTAATAAATGCATTTTCATTTAAGAATGAGAACACACAAATATCAGTTTAGTCAGAGCCAGCTTTACCAGCAGCTAATGAAGTATTAACTAGTTAATTATTGATTAAGATGCGAAGATAACATCGATGACCAAGGGTGATAATCCAAGTTAATTCGCTAATCATTGCTTCATTCATAGTTTGTAAAACCTTTCCATAACCAAGACCTTTCCATAAATAAATGAATATAGTGCTGATGAGCTATATATATATAAGCTAAACCAACAACGCAACAAAATACATGTCGTTTTTCTACTCTGATACATGGTTTATTTTCTGCGAAAATGAATGAGAACGAATAATATAATTCAATAAAGAAGAATATAAAAATTGATGAATCTATTCACATACAGAGAGAATGTATTTTTTGATAACCTCAATGTTTCCAATCACTGAAATCCAATCACCTTCCCACCTGAGAATCCCTTAATTGATTGTCTACATCGCATAAGTCAAAATATAATGGTGTGCGAAAAAGTTGAAGATCCAAAAGAAGATATTGTAGGATCAATGAACTTGACGCGTACCAAGCCAAGAAGGGATGATTTGCTATAACTCGTAAAATATGCCGGCTTTTTAATAGGGATGTTTCTCAGAACAAGAAAATACAACAAGAAAATAACTGTGAAACCAGTAAATGACACCATGCTAACAGCTGTTGACCATCGTACCAGCGTGGGGATAGCTTAAAATTACCACGTATACGGAGGACAATAGCAATCGACGACGGCGTCTTTACCTACTTACAATGGTTGACGGATCAAGCAATGTTGCCATTCAACTTATAGTTCGACAGGGTTTAAGGGTTGTTGCCATTGTTGTCAATTCATATTTTGCGTTCAAATGATTTCATTACAAAGTAGAAGAAAGAACATTTTGTTCTCGAATGGTCAGAAATGCACACTCTTGAATTCTCATATGACTTTTTATTTTTTGAGGTGAAATTGTTTATGTAGAACTCTGAACAAATTCAATCGAATGAAGGTTTTATGAGCGAATAGTTTCCCACAATTTTATTCACGATTCAATTCAATTGTTCAGTTGATTTGAAAATCTCTCCTCAAATAATAAATTGTTATCGAAAGTAAATGTAGTAGGGTCTATTGAATAAAATACACTATAGTTAAACTTTTATCAGATGGTATTTGAATGAATATATTTTTATTCCTTTTTTCAAGCCCAATTTTGTATGGAATGCTACATCTTCAATTATAACTTAGTGGGAAATGAACAATATGATTATGAACGTGAATCTAGTTTGATATATGAACAAAAATACAAAGAACATAAAATTCAAATGATTCTAGTGAATATTTTCATGGTAGGACTGTGTGATTTGTATTCATTAATCATATTTGAATAGAATAGACAGAATTAATGTGTAGTTTGATCTGTAAAATTTCAAATAATTTGATGAGCGATACCGAAGACTTCTATCCTAATCTTATACGGAGCATTACCTGTGTTTTTGTTCGTTTGTTTGTTTGTTTTTATAAGCACTGCACAGGCTGCACGGTTTGACTGATCGGCATGAAACTCTTTCTGGGACACGCGGACTAACCTATTCTAGAACTGTATAATTTCTTGGCCAAGTCAGTTGAACCATTATTGAAAGACACCGTCCAAAACATTATTGGATGAGCGAAGCGAAGACTCAATTTCACTTGACCCGAAAAAAATGTACATTTTTTTTTTTTTTTTTCGTGCTCTACAGGTCGGACGAAAATTAAAATTCGATTGAAACTTGGCATGCCCATGTATCATCATCTGGATTGAAATCTCATCAGTTTTTATACGCAATCGGATGCACCACTTCTGAGAAAACTAATTTTCCATTCTCCAAATTACCCATGAGAATAAGCCAGAGAAGAATTTTCGTGAAAAAAGTGTCTTTCGAAAAAATTCAAATTTTCACCAAATTTCAATATACTGATGATACACATTATTCCAAACTTTCACTGGAATCCAATCAGTCGTTCTGATATAAAAAATTATTTAATGACAAAAAAAGCAAGAAAAGAATTTTCGTACCAAAAATGTCTTCCGAAAAAATTCAAATTCTCACCAAATCTCAATATGATAATGATACAGATTATTTCGAACTTTCACTGAAATCCAATCATGCAGTCGTTTAGATATAAAAAAATATATGATAACATTTTTACACATCGTTTAAAGCTATTAAGAAAACCAATTAAATCCAAGCAACAAGTGTCACCAATTGATGGAGAACGATTAAAACAAGGCGACCTTCTTTATTATCGAAGAAATTATTGAGAATGAGAAATGAATATGAAAAGAGGGTCTCAAGGTGTATATATGTATACAGCTGTCATCACGTTTCATATAGTAGTCTGATATTACAATATATAAATTGCATCTAATATTTCCATCATGAGAATAGTCTACGAAATAAACCAACCAAGATTGATTTTAAACTTGATTGCCGTCAAAACATCAACTTCATATAACTTTTTGAAAGAATTTTTGAAAGAATCATGTCATTCTTACTAGCTCATCCATCAACGCGGAAACACATAACGCGTTTTCCTAGTAAATCTTATACATAACAGCCAAAAGATTATATGATGAGCGGAGAAATTAAAAAGATAAAATATCTCCAAAAAACTTTCAAACTTCTTGGCAAGAAATTGCCACGTCAAGTATATTTTATACCAGTCAAGCTGTGTAGAGTTTTCGATTATATTTCATATGAATATCTCGCTCATCCTACAACGCAAATGCTGCGTTCGCCTAGTATTTCAGAATACAATAGTTGGATGAGCGATTTCAAAGACATCATACATCAGTCCAAATCGAGTCGGAAGAAAACAAGATATTTTTATAGGTATCAGTCACCTGCCTTTTTTTAAACATCGAAACTAAATACAAAATCATTGTTTCCCAACTGAGACTAAGGATACAAGGTAGGATCGTTCGTGTAGTTATAGTTTCGTTCGTTTCGTTCTTACCACTCCAAAACAATAATTTTTCATGATTTAACCCATAAACAATACATCTTGGGATAATAATTTCACGGATAGTAAAAAATTCAAACTTTTGCATTGGGGAGAAAAAGTATTCAATAGTCTCATCAAATCAGTCAAATCGAAAAAAAACACATGACTCACACATTCTTAGAATTAATTGCCATCATCATATTTCTTATTGTCAGTTATTATCAACGACTATAAATATTGTTGTCTTTCATGTCTTATAATTCTGAATTATTATTACATTCCACATTATGTATAATTGTAATGTGGGCCTATTTGTATTTTTATTTCGTGTCCTCGATGCAGCATAATGTACGTGTATTTTTATTTTTATTTCGTGTCCTCGATTCAGCTGTAGGATGCAGCCAAATTTTTATTTTTCATGAATAAAAAGTTATCTCTGAACTGAATTGTTTTCTTCGATTCTTTTTTTTCTCTTCTTTTCTCTCTTTTCTTCTTTTTTTTTCTCTCATATTCATCCTAATACTTGACATTGATTTTTTTTTTGATAATGACCAATTAATCAATTGATTGATTTTTGATTTATTGATAGACCTAATTATATATCATAAGTTCTCACAGCTGTCTAGTTTTTGGTAACAAGAGTGGTTAAGTAGATAGGCCCCACGGAGGAAATACCGTTTAGAATCTAAGAACCACAATGGGAATAACATCACAGAAAAAAGTGAAAATTATTTTTTATTGCAAATACTTGAAATTTGGGTCGTTGAAGGACAGTATGGAATTTTCATTAAGTCGGGTGAGCTCTTAAGCTGGTGTGAAGATTCCCATGTAATCTCATAAGTGATGACTTCAAATTTGAAATAGCAGGCCTTTGCTAGATAACTATATAGACAGTATAGGCAGATAGGATAGATATAGGCAGTATAGGCTAGATAGGCAGTAGGCTTACGAAATCTAACAAGATATTCGTAAGTTGAGTTTTATGCACTTGATATTGAGATGAGGTAGATTAACAATAATTACAAGCTATTTTTGTTATTCAAGTCTATTCATTCCGTGCTCAAGGCATTCTGTTACCTAATATTTATTCATATAATTAGATGAGCGATAGCGAAGACATCCATCCCACTCTTATAGAGCTTTGTCTGTGTGTTTTTGTTCATGTTTGTTTGTAAGTATCTCATGCTGCACAGGTCGCAGGTTTTGACTGATGGATATGAAACTTTTTATGCATGCAGACTCATCCAACTTAGAACTGTATAGGTTTTGATTCAAATCGGTTGGACCAATTTTGAGAATCTTGCTGAAATTTGATTTGCCGTGTCGTGTATAGCGCCTCATTCCATTTAAACAAACTAGAGGTATCTACGTTTATTAGTTTCTGAGATACAGTATGCTCAAAACCGCCTGTAAGTACTTCGTGTAAACAGTGTATAAGCGAGTAGCTGGCGTCGCGCGGGACTTGGCTTCCGTCGAGCTACCGCTCGACTAGATATAAATAATGAATAAAATGAGAGATGAAATATCATGGAATCTCCAGTATATCAAGTAGAGTTTGTATTTATTCAAATAATGAATATAACCTATATGAAATAAAATGTTAACCAAATAAATACACACACTCCACTTGATATAACAGAAATTCAATTCATCACACATAAATATAAATATATATATATATATATATATTTAGGCTATATTATTTTGACAACTCTCTGATGAACCACCAGGAGGTTATTTCAGTCAATCATACCATTCCATATTCAACATATTAAACATATCGCCATATTCAACAGATAGCCTATTCCAGATGTAACAACCTAACTACTGTTGTTCTCAGAAAGTATTGCATTATCTCAGTAGCAGAAACTACACTAAATATCTTTAATTATTTCACTTCATATTTCGAACTGTGATATTTAATCAATGCTATTCCTATTTCGATCAGTATACCTGCATATGGGCTTTGGATCCTGGCCTGACCCCCCACACCGGTTTCTAGCGTGTTTGACAAGTTGCCTACCCCCCAGACTTCAGAAAAACAGACTTTTACTTTTGCTTCAAGCTGTACACAGGATATTTATGTGAATAAAATAAAAGTGAAATTCGAATTAACTGAAAAAGGTTTTCGATTATCATCTCATCCTATTCAATTTTGCAATGAGAACGAGATACTCCCTCTGATTAACAAAAAATAACCGTGGGTAGAACGTAATTATTAACAAAGAACAGGTAAAAACCCCTTTCTTGCTCTCTTGTATGGTACAGGCAAAGTGAGGGTATGTCTATGAGCCCTACGTATTAGGATTACGCTTGCTGGAAGTTTCAGGTTTTTTAATTATTATTATTTCTCATCATTTGTATCTTAGTCAATTTTGATTTCATGACTGTCATTCAGAATGTTTCAACACAGGTGAAATCCAATTATCTATATTCTTTCAAAAAATATACAGTTCTGTACAAAGCTACATCTCCGATTAAGGCACACGAAAAGTGTCAGCAGTTGATTTATACCTGCAAGGGCTTCCAAAAAAAACGATCATGCATTGGTTAGGGAGGGCGTATTATTATGGTAGTATTATTATGTAGCCAATGAACGACTACTTGAACGTTGGAGAAGCGCAAGTATTTGATTGGCTGAGAGGAGCGGGCTATAGGCGGTAACAAAAAATGAGACGTACTAGCGCAAGTATTTGATTGGCTGAGAGGAGCGGGCTATAGGCGGTAACAAAAAATGAGATCTATGAAGAAAGAGATCTATGAAGAAAGAGACGCACAAAGAATGGTATCAATCCGGACAAACGATAGTTCAACGGCCATTTTAAAAGAGATCTCTGCGGAATCGTGTCAATCGAGAAAGAGAGCTGTGGAGAAAGCGATCGAACAGGATTGCGTTGAATCAGGACTCTTAAGTTTAATTATGAGTTCAAGCTGGAAAAAATATATATATAGTGAGATGGTTGAGGAAAGAGATCGCTGCGGAAAGAGACGAACTAGGACAAGCACCGAAAAGCGCCATTTTGAATGAGAGCTCTGCGGAATCGAATGTGTACGGAGAGAGAGCTCTGCGGAATCGAATCTCTGAGGAAAGAGAGCTCTGCGGAATCGAATCTCTGAGGAAAGAGAGCTACAAAGATTCGTGTCTGTGCGGAATCGAACGAAAAAAGAAAGAGACGAAACGGGATACTCCCTTCTTAGCGGATTCAAGTGTCTCCAATAAGGAAATGGATGTTTAGTATCGAATGTTCCCATTTCGAGTTTCTTCTTCATAAATCTTCGAGTGTTTCCATTTATTTTTGCTTTTTAGCGCGAGCCGTACTTTACATTGATTGTAAGAAACAAGATAAAGGTGCTTGTTGTCACCTGGGAACGTTTCTTTCTCTTTTTTCCTGTGTGTGTGGCATAAAATACGTTCCCCAAGGTATAGAGCTTCTGTGAAGAACGAGAAACGCTGTTAGGAATCGTCAGGCTTTCAGCACGCCTCTTTACCGTATTATCGGACTCAATTCTCACATGGAGCTATTCGAGGCAACGTATTGTACAAGTATTTCGAGAGTTTTACGTTCGGATGTTTGGAAATTTGAATCTATTCGTTGAAATTTGATTTGAAAAATGATATATTTTTTGAATTTAGTATTGAGAGTTGTATACTTTTGTCATATACCTTCAATTAAATTAATTTCATAATATTTCAGGATTTTCTGTAATCAATTTTGTATCAATTTTGTAAAACCATTGTACTGATGTATTGATTTTTACGCTGTACCATCTTGGTATCCCGCTATTGCGGACAGCCGTCACAATAAAATGACATTCTCTCTTCATAATTGCATCAATATATTCATTCAGTATTTTGAGAAATTTTAGAGTTTTGCGTTTAAATGCTTAGAAATGTTGTTTGAATGTTTGGACATTCAAAGTTATTCACTGAAATTCGATTTGAAAAATCATATATCTCGCAAATTGAGTATTGAAAGTTCGAATTATTCAAAATTGCATCAATACCGGTATATTCATCCATTTTTTTTTTGAGACTTCTGTGTATAACAAAATTCGAATCCATATGATGAAATTTTATCGGAAAAAATACATAAATTCAAATTCAGTATGAATACAATTTCAGTAACTTACAATGACATCAATATATTCATTCTACATTCGAATTCTCTCAGTTTTCAATTTTTCATGATTATTTTCTCTCTATCTTATTCATCTTTCAAATTCTATCACTAATCAGATATCTGGATTGACAAGAAAAAAAAATGGAATGAACTGCAAAACTTCTCCAATCCGCCTCTCGATATTTACCCCTCTGAAACTTACACGTTATTCATATGATGCCAATCCCAGGAATATTTCGGACAATAATCTGTGAAAACAGTATTGTAATATGAACTTCTTTCGATGAACAAGATTCTGGTTTGTTAATCCGTGTTTTATGTTCAAAGAACATCACTTTAGTTCATGCATACTCGTTTATAATTGAATAGTTGTAAGAATCTCTAAGCCGTTTAATTTAACTGACAAGATACTGACTTCCAAAGTGAACCTATTTATACATAATGTGTGTGTTTAGTTTGTAGTTCAAGCTTAATAGACAGGGTGCTTAGAGTGAAAACAATATTATAATAAAAACAGTGAAGTTAGACATCATAGCAAGATCAAAGCATCATTATTATAAGCTAGGAATATACGATGTACAGTTTACCTCAAGTATTGTTCGGAAGAAAATTCATATTTCAGAATAAAAAATAATAATAGTAGATATTATTATAAGTTTTCCATCCAAATGACTTGGTTTGAACGTAATAATATCAACATAGTTTGATATTGTTGTTTCAAGAAGGATTAAATTGTTCGTGAAGAAGGTTCAATTTATTCACTCAGAAACTATGTTATAAAATAATCAGATTCCATTTATCGTATTCTATATTTGAATAACAATATCAAGAATACCAGGGAGGGAGATCGAAAGAGAGAATAACAGTCAGAAGAAAGAGGAAAGGTGGAATACCATGGGAAGAAGTGGGATGTGAAAGCAAGATGAGAATGGTTAAAGAGAGTGGATGACGAAGAGCGGTGGGAAGGTAGAGAAGTATGGAGGGAACTTGTGGAGAGAGTGTAGCTGGAGGAAGTTGAAGATGGTGAGGGGGTGCTGTGCCTTGCAAGCACAATAAATAGGGCAGGATTTTATTATTAATTCATATTTTATTTCATTAATTTGTTACAATGTCCTAATTCGACGACGAGTAAGAATGATCATGGTATACTTATGATGACAATGGAATGATGTGATGAAGGTGATGAAGGTGATGAAGGTTTCTCAGAAATAGTTGAAACGGTAGTCGGAATGAAGAGCTCTCGGTCCATATTCTGAGTATCATCCACGCAGGCTACAGAGGGTAGCATTACCAATCAGAAATGCAGAGCTAGCATTCGTCATAATTCGAAGAATTCATTTCAAAATCTCAATTCTGTGAATATAAATTATTCCCCATTCATTCATTGCTCATTTCTAATTTCCATCATACTTCAATTAAACCTAATAACAAAACTCTTCTACCACTTCAATAAAAACCTGAAGCTGTCTCAAATTGCTACTAGCATACTAATTATACAACCCCAAACGTTTTTTTAATGGTTGTTCATACCGCATTTATATTAAAATGATTCTTGATTGCGCTTCATAATTATATTTGCACTTTACAATAATGGTTTATTTGCGTGTTAAACCTCAGTCAGTACTCTCTTGTCTTACTTGGGATCTTGTCACACTTCCGCCAAGGGAATTGCCTTAATGACCCTTATCAAAGTGTTTATGAAAATATTATGAACGCTCATAATGAAATTGTATGTGTTTATGAACGTTACACGGATGTTGTACAGTGAGGGTATAAAATACTTTATGTGCTGATGTTGTGAAGTGAAAATAGTTTTCTCAGAACTGTAGAGAAGCAGGTTAATATATACTTGAGAAAGATTCTGAGAAATCCTTTAAAATATTCTTATTTGGGTGTGTGTACACAACTATTTTTGTAGCAAGTGAGTATATAAATAGAGTTTTTAATTTCAAATGTAGATTCAGTGTTGAAAATGGATAATGTTCATAGTTCGCGTGTTATATTTCCAAGTACCTGAATTAAAACTTATCACACGAGTTTTCTGTTTCTGTTTACTTTACAGAAATGTATTTGTGTAAGGCATTCAACATGAACTTTTGCTCTATAAGAGTGAATAAAGATGTAATTATTCATTGAATGCGGATAGAAAATAGTTAGAGTGGCAGTAGTTATGGTCGTAGTGTTAGTTATAGAAATATTTTAACAAATGTATATACGAACCAATGGGATTTCAATGTGTTCATGTGGTAAATATATGTGGTATTTTAATCAATACAAAAATAATTTCCATGAATTTGAAGTTATTATATATTTCAGAATGATTTTTGCGTTGAATAAAGCAATTCAGGAAAAGCATGTACAGTCATAGAACTATGAACTATGAACTAGAACTATGTAATATGAAACTATGAAACTATGAATTACATCAAATGTGAGGGTATGTATATGAATTGTATGAATGATTCAATTAATTGTATGGATTCAGGCCTACATTGGATGTTCACTTTCCCCAACTTGATTGTAAAAATCATGAAACAAGACTGCTGAGTTGAAAAATTGATTTGACTCATCACAATTTTTAAATAGAACTTCCATTCTACACGTGAATTGAATTCCTGTTCTACAGTGGAAAGTTATGTTTCCTGTCTGCGTATCAAAAGACTCAATTGAATAAATATACCAGTCGACGCTCATTAAATTTTCATATTTCAAATAATTCTATGTCAATCACACAAATGAAAATAACGAAAGTTCATTATCATTTCACGTAATATTTTATTCCAGCTCACGTTGCGTGGTGTAGCACGGTTAACCGTAATCAAATAAACTAGAGGTAATTACATTTATTACATTATTATACAATTTATTACAAACGGAGGGGCCTATATTTGGTTTGGTTTTACATAATCTAATTTCGTTTTCGTTCTTTTGCCCGGCCGTTAATGAAAGTCAGAAGTACCTTCCCTCTGATCCCATCGCAACATGTTTGCCATGTAAATGATCACTCATCAGCACGCATGTTCGCCCGAATCGTCGTCGACGTTTCGAAAGTGTACTTATTCTCATTGCGGTTAGAGAGA
The DNA here is from genome assembly GCA_907164805.1 of Brachyptera putata. Classification (NCBI taxonomy): domain Eukaryota; kingdom Metazoa; phylum Arthropoda; class Insecta; order Plecoptera; family Taeniopterygidae; genus Brachyptera; species Brachyptera putata. The sequence goes on from OU015462.1 coordinate 59,286,782, forward strand.
ACACGACTTTTGTGTATACGAAAGCTTTGGCTAGAAGCGTTTTCATCATATATAAGAGTGATGTTGAATTTAATTGAATTGGAATAGGAGATATATTTGTATACGTGGGATATTATAACTTCACAGAATGGAGAATAGAATCGAGTACGCGTGGGATCTATAATAAAGTAACTTTGAGAAAGAAATGACAAAAAGTATAAGAGTAAAGTGAAATGTGAAGAGTCATAGAGTGATAGTGCGATGAACTGTGGGGTTTGATCCTATTTATAATAATCCCAGATCCAGTTTCCGGCAGGAAACATATTGAAAAAAAAGTTTGAAGTTGATAGCTGTGGCCGTTTGACCTGTGGAGAACCGACAAGCGCACCAATATTATGCCAAAATGAATGAAATTAGGAATACTCTTGACAAGCGCACCAATATTATGCCAAAATGAATGAAATTAGGAATACTTTCTTGTCTCTCGAATGAAGCGAGACGAACACAACTGTCAGTGGAATTGTCAAAACATCGAATTATGGAAAACTTATTAATGTATCCAGTAGGGCAAGAAGTATCTAAATGACAGTGAATCATGAATTTTAGATGATTTCGGTAACCTTGGTGACCATCAGAAAACTACCAATGACCTCTTTTCAGTCTGAGTCAGTCCAGGCTAGTAGGCTTGTCGCACTGACGAGATATTCTTGCAACTCTCCTATCCCCTCTCCTGAACCGTCTCTCCTATCCACCACTTATATCCACGTGTACCTCTTCTTGAACAATCTTCGTGTTCCTATCTCTTCTTCGCACGCTTTCTTATTCAATCTCACACTTTTTTTCATGGTTAACAGTTTCGGACCAAGAAATCGATTAATCGAAAACCCGGCTCCTCCACCAAAATTTTAAATTGATTGATTCGATTCCAATAACAAATTAGAATTTGAACCTTAGTGGTGATAAAATCATGAAACCGACATAGCTAACGACTAATAACTAATCAAAAATCAGAAGAATTAAAAAAAAATGAAATATCAAATATTTTCAGATTTTGTTTGATAAGTTGAATGAACGTTCTCTTAATATGTACTCTTACTCATTCAATCACGTTCTTCATTTCAATCTGTTCTTCATTTCACTTATGTCATCAGAGGTTATTATATGAAATATTTGACATGTGAAAATGAAGGTAATTCATATCGATTTATTTACCATTGTTCAAATCTAATATGCCGCCCCCGTGGCTCAGTCAACCCAGGTAAGGCTCAGCCACTGCGGTAACAACTGATGTTACCGTTGGGCGTGACTTCGAGTCCCCCTAAAGGCATGAGTTTTTGTGAGCATTATCCTTTCACCTATCATCACTTCATCGCTTCATTATCACCTGCTCATTCGTACCCCAGTAAAATCTAATTGGTGGGGTTTTTCAGCAGCAATAAAATTGATCATTATTTGATTCCTATATTCCAGAATCTTAGCCACGTTGGATCGAAAATAACGAATCAATTATATATTTTCCCAACATCATTCCAATGTTTCTCCAGAAATAGAATTCAAATTCACTAGTTTCGAAGTAAATAATTACAGCATCCAGTAACTAATTCATGTATACGAAATCCAAGTCAAACCAGAGGGTGAAAGATCACATTACAATTACAGAGGAGTCCGATTAACACTTCTAGTTCGTTCAACTTGTTTGAAATGTTGTGGTTTACGACCAAGTTCATTTGAAATGCTGACTGTTTCTTGCTCCACTGATGTGTTGTTCAAGGCTGGAGCAGTTTTAACTCACGTTTGGGTCGGGTTAATTAATCAAAACCCAGGAAATAGCGTTTGTAATGGACTGACCACATTTCCCTCTGAGAGAAATGCTTCAGACGAATATAAGCTCTCAACAAAACATACATATATATGTATATTCAGCAGGCTTTTACTGAAGGTACAATACATGCGCCCCTAGTACATACTTAGGCATTCGTGGTGTTGGATGAATAAATGCAATTGCAGACAAATGATCAAAGTTATGTTCTAGAATGGTATCACAGTGTTTAGTTTAATTGAGCTAGCCCATAACGGATTCAGATGATGGTAGTCATAATTGAAATGTATAAAACTACTTGAAAACGTGGACGAGAGTTATAACTTGAAGAAACATGAGTGGTAGCACATATGCAATACCATATGTACATGCTCGGTTAACAATGATTTTTTTTATTTGTATTTCAATTGTGTAATTGATTGTTATTTCCCCCCTCTGGCTTGGTTAGCTAAGTCATTGCTTGATTGAATGACGTACTGGCTTGAGTTTGAGTCTACAGAAGACTTGGGGAATTCAAATATGCGATTGCAAATAACATATAGGCCTATAGCTGTTTTCTTATACGTAAAGAATCCATGTGTGAAATTATAAATTTCAAAACTCGAGAATATTCTCAATTTAAAATTGAATGCAATTTGTGACCATAGAATAATTATTCGAGGGTTCAATATAGGTATATTCGAAATCACAAACCGTAATATATATATATATATTTGAATTGAAAGATCTAATTTGAGTTGAATTCGAATTTTGAGCATATAGAAATTCTCCGATGATTCAATATACGTATATTCGAATCCACATGAAGTTTGTCGGTAATAGTTTGTATTGAAAACGAATTATATAAATACAAGTACAGAACAAAAGAATACATGAGCAATGCAACATAGTCGTGTACCGTACAACCAGACAAAACATCTGTTCACTACAAGTTTGAGCATTTTATCTCCCCAAGAACGTGATTGTGGCAGCAAATGACCAGAGTGGCATGGAAATAATAGATGGAAGACAATGAAATTCTGCAAACACATCTCAACAGCTCGGCTATCTGAATAACCAAGTAGGGACGACCAGTTCCATCCACCTTGCCAGCACAAATTGGAGATACGTGAATTAGTTTATTTTGAATTTGGAATTCAACTAGTAATGAATAATTAATGAAAACAATCACCTTAGACAGCACTACCCAATGAATCATACATTAATGGAACGAGTAAATGGAATACAGATGAGCAATAGCGCATGCGGTCGGGCGTTAGAGTGGCAAACAGGAAATTGTTGGGAGAGGGGAGGTTTTTGAGGGGGGTAAGAAGTGGTATAGCTCTAGGTGAGGGGTCTCCAAACTGCTTAACCTAAGGGCCACATCAAGCCGACAGTGGTGGTACAACGCCATCTTGAAGGTAGCTATATCCAAATCTCATTAATCGTAATCATTATGTGAATCACCTATGTATGTCACTTATTGCAAATTTTCACGATAAATCTCATTAGACGAGCTTTAGCGAGGATTCAATTTGACATACTGAAAAAAATTGGTCTTCGTTTTCATTTTTTTTTTTTTTTTCATGTTTTTTTTTGTCGGTTCTCCACAGATCAAACGGCTGTATCTATCGACATCAAACTTTTTTTCAATATGGTTCCTCATCTAACTTAGATCTGTATAGTTTTGTGGCATTATCGGGGGGTAACTTTTTTTCAATGAATTCAAGAAATTTCAAAAATTCCCATTAGAATAACATGGCGGAAAAAAAGAAAATATTTTTATTTTCCGAAAAAATAAAATTTCGCGTCAAGTTGAATTACATTTTGGTACACATTTCTAAAAAAATTCAGCTTGATCGGGTCAGCCATTTTGAAGAAAAAATATAAAATGTGTCAAATTGGTACCACTCGAAGCAGTTTTTACCCATTTTCACCCATACTATTACTATCCGCTCGTCTAACAACGCATATATGGCGTTTTCCTTGTATGAATAATTGGAGTTGAAATATGTTATCTCATATGTATGCCAGTTATTCGTTTCCCATTGGTCGGTGGGAAAAAATATTTGATTATTGCACTTATTGATTCACTCACGATGTAAATTTTACAATGTAATCAAAATAAACTATTGCAAGCCGTTTATCATGAGATCAAAATGAACTATAGTCGGGCCGGATTGGAGACCCCTGCTCTAGGTAGTTGTTGAGATCATGTTCTATTCAAGACTTGTTGTTAGTGAACGCATGTACGACCTTTTCGTCTGTATAAGCTCCTTTTGTTAGCTTAGCATTGAAGGCTGAACTGCATAATATTAGCTAGAAATAGATCGACTTAATTAACATTAGGAAATGCCTGGTGTGAAATGTCATACCAGCTTTTGGAATCTGTACCATCATAAAGTAGAATTATATATTTTTCCCATATTTATATGATGATAATGATAATTAGACGAGCTTTAGTGAGGATTCGATATGACATACTGAAAAAATTGGTGTTCGTTTTTATGTTTTTTTTTTCATGTTTTTTGTCGGTTCTCCACAGGTCAAACGGCTACAGCTATTGAATTTAAACTCTCTTCAATATGGTTCCTCATCTAACTTAGATCTGTATAGTTTTGTGGCATTATCGGGTGGTAACTTTTTTTTTATGAATTTTTTAAATTTCAAAAATACCCATTAGAATAACATGGCGGAAAAAATATCTTTATTTTCACGAAAGATGAAATTCTGCGTGAAGTTGAATTACATTTTGATACACATTCCTAAAAAAGTTCAGCTTGATCAGTTCAGTCATTTTGAAGAAAAAGCATAAAATGTGCTAAATTGGTACCACTCGAAGCAGTTTCTACCCATTTTTACCCATACTCTTACTATCCACTCGTCTAGCAACGCATATATGGCGTTTTCCTAGTATATCATCATTTCATAGAAAGTGTAATTACAATAATATTCATGAGCACATTTGAATATAAAAGTAAGATTTCTGATTTTTTTAAAAAATAACATCGAAACTTGATACAAAATCACTGTCCTCCATCAAGGCGATGGATGAAAGATAGGATCGTTTGAACGGGGCAACACAAGGGCGATCACCACCCCAGTTTTGAAATACGTCAAGCTATAAATACAAATAGTCAATAATGGTAAAATAGAGAAAATTAAAATACAATATTTCCAAAGTGATGTGTTCGTGTGCACTCGTCAACAACATCTGATCATCATTTATTTCCTCTGGTTTCGAAACAGCAATCACATCTGCAAGTAGAAGCATCAGAAATTAGTTATATAGAAAACCTTTATTGGTTCCTGGCTTATCAAGAAGTTTACATGATGATAGTCAATATAAAATACAATTGCTGATATCAAATATGGTTGAATAAGTGAAAAAATAAGTGAGAAATGGAAAATTTAAATGGATAAAAGTAACAGTATGGTCAAAAATAATACTGTCATAATGAAAATTGAAATTGAATTATGGAATTAGGGTAACCATTATAATCAATTATAGCATGATAAAATGAGTGTGAAATAGGATGACTTACAAAGTTCCTTTGAATTTTGAACTTGAAGTGATCTGCATCTTTTTAAATAGTTGGTAAATGAATGAAAAGGTATGCCCCGTTTATGGGATCCCTGTCGGCTATTCTAAAACTATTCTATGCACTACTATAGAATATTCATCAATGATGCTGATGATAAATATTGAACCAATCATATTTCGAGATAGAAAAAACACGAAGGCGATCATAAAATATATCATTTTATTGTCTCGAAATACAGATTGGAGAAATATAACGACTGAACTATGTTTATAGTTAATTATACTTACCATCAAACAAATGAAACAATACTCAATTCCTACATCAGAAAATATTTCTCATATCAAATCACCAGTTATATAAACTTTTCAATAATAGTAAAGACCTTAGTGTTCTCAGTTTAATGGTAACTATAAAAAACATATAATAATTGTTTAGAATTACAGTAAAACATTTTTACAACGAGATCAAGTCTCCGATGGGTGATACATATTTAATGTTGAATGCAGTAAAAGAGGCGGAACTGTATTAATAATAGCAATGACGTCTGACCCAGTGACCACAAGGGACGTCGCTAGGAGATCCAAGGAGGGGCGCGCGCCTTCCCAATCGACATTTGCGCCCCCCCCCCAATAATTTATCCTCTTCAAAAAAATATAAATGTTCACCTATTACGAATAAACACACAATGAAATATTGCTAATTATCAATATGAATTATATCAGTATAAACTCGACTTCCTCAAACTTCCTTCCAGAAGTAATGAACATACATGGTTGGTTTCTACGAGAATAATTCTGGATCCCGGTGACACGTTTCTTCGAATTCATTCAGATCTCCAACTCGTTTTTGGCAATACAAAACTCATTATAGCGAATAACTAATACACACGTAACGCATGCTTTGTGTTCCTCGTCCAACGATATTTCATATTTAGCGATAATAAAGTACACAGAACTACACAAACTCACCCCTGTTCTTGCCGACAAAACCGAATTAGCCAACGATATTACTTGTTGATATTTCCAAATTCTCATCTGCGCCCCCCCAATACAGAAATCCTAACGACATCCCTGCTGAGTGAGTGACCACACGGGAAAGAGGACCGTGATCTTGGGACGTTAGCCCCCGTAGCAACAGGAAGGTGGGTGCACTAAGCAACGTCGGTTCGTGCGTCACGAGAAGTCGGTGTATTTCGTTGTGTACCAACATGGAATAAAACAAATTCAATTAGGAAGGAATAATAAAGACAGGAATATAAAGAACGTGAGAATAATATAACAGGAGCAACTTGCGGCAGTACTGGGAGGGAATTCAATGGAAACAAATTTGAATATTGGAGTATTCAAAATATATAATAAATATATAAATTTGAGAGTGATAATATCATTATCGTTCGTTTGGTTTTCAGTATCCATATTCTCACGAATATACCCGTTCTCTCATATAACTCATATTATTGAGGAAGAATGATATATTTCATTGATAATTACTACATACAAATCATTTCTGGTGAAAACAAATGAAAGAATTAGAAATTCTGCGAAGTAGTTCAAGTTGATCAATATCATTATATTGAATGAGAAGAAAGAATCTACATTCAAAATAATTTACCACCCATTCAATAATTCTATACTTCGAATTATTCTTTACCACCGGCAAATGTATAGCTCAGTTGCTATCACGCTAACTCCATGAGATCCGGGAGGTGAGGGGCATATCAGACATGGTTCGATTCTCCGCTAACGTCTACGATTTCGTGCTCACCCTATGTAATCTAGGCCACAGCGAGGATGGTTCCCACAATATAGGCCACCACCGCTTCCTTCCCACTATCTTTCCCATTACCCAAGAAACCTTCATCTCATCATCCCATCATCTCATAATTCATTCATCATATACTGATATATCTATCATTTCATTTCATTGCGTCGTTAAAGCCAATATTAATCATTATTCTATGGGGTGGTTGGGATCGCCCTTGTGGTGCTTGTCTCATTAAAAATAGGGCGATCAAATGTACCACGTGCCCCCGCGAAGTGTATTTCGTGAGCTCGTTCGGGGGAATAGAAGTGGCCGCGCGAGTTGGCTATTTCCACGATCAAATGAATGATTCGTTGTACATTGAATCGGGTCGTGAGAATAGTGACTTCGCTATAGAAGTACGTGTAGTGCGTGCATATATCGATACGTGTGATGCGTGTGTGCGTGTGTGCGTGCGTGCGTGCGTGCGTGCTCGGATGTCAATCAAGTGTGACTGTGAGTTCAACCTATCATCGTGTCTAATGGGCATATACTGTAATTACTAATGCGCGCTCGCCCAGTCATCTAGAAAAACAATCCGAGTGTTTTTCTGTGGTATCTACAGATCAGGGTGTTGACACGTTATCCCTGAGGGCAGGTATACTGTGAATGCTTTCTGAATTACATCTGAACTCGGGTAAAAATCATCAATCCCCTAATTAGGACTAGAGATGCATTGTAGGATCGTTCGTATGGGATACCATGAGGTATTTGTTAGATCCCAAAATAATGATTATTCATAATTCGAATCACTTATTGACGAAGTATGAATCATTGGAAGGGTTTATGAAACATGCATGCTGGAAATACAAACGTGGGAGTAGCTCTAACTGAGAGTTAGGATCGCTTATCACCATGGTTACATGTACACACCTTACTACTTGTATTCATAAACTCTCGGAATAAGACTAACAGCACTTGTTAATATTGAGCCTGAATCATGTATTAATCACCCGATTATTAGTCAAACTATGACAATAAAATTCGTAGCCAAAAGTGATAACAAGTTTGAATATATATATTTTTTAATAACATTGAAACTTGATACAAAATCATTGTTTCCCAATTAGGGCTGAGGATGAGAGTAGGATCGTTTGGACGGGGCACCACAAGGGCGATCTTACCAACCCATTTTATCATCATAGCTGATTATAGCTGTTATATCCACTCATCATTTCGCAAAACCAGGTCGAAATGAATCAGTTAATTGAGATAATGAACAGAATGTAGAACATGTTGTACATGTATGTAGTATCCAGATGCAGTGAATCGTGTTTTATAATGATCAATTAAATATTGCAGTCTGCATTCCTAATGATTGCAGCAATGAATGATTGAAAACACATTTTCAGTAGACTCGAGTCGGAACAATGAGGGCGTGTCAGAGATCAGAATACAAAATAATTATGTGAACGAAGCTTCACTTGTCAAAACTCATTTACATTATGTATTGTTATGATCAAGAAGGCTTGAGGCAAGGTCTCTAGATGACAATAATGAAAATGAATGACTTCAAGAATATTTCACTTCATTACTTCTGATGTAGTATAGAAACACATTTTATATTTCGTTTTCTATTCTATTGACAATATAGAAAATATGGCCTCACTTATCAATTTGTTTTTAAATAGAAATCGAGAGTCTGCAAAATAACAATGCGAAGAAAACAAACTAAATCAAGCGGTAGGTTTTTTGTGTGCAAGAAAACTCGTTGACGAAGTCCATTCATCTTCCAGCCACCCTAAAAATCTCCCCCTCTCCCTTCCTTCTTTACTCTCGCCCATTTCCTTCGTTCCTACCGGAAAAAAAGGTGGAAAAAATAACAAGAATTCAATTGGATGACCTACAAGATACGGTGAAGAATGAACGTACCCAGATAGATGGATGACTCTACCAGAGGTCTTGAGCTCGGGGAAAATAACATATTACCCACATGACAGACTATCAAAAGCATTGGGGAGAAAAACAGAAAACACAATTTTGTTTTTCGGGGTCAAATTCTTTTCAAAATGTACAACGCCCCCGTGTCCACTGGATTCCCATTATTTATAAAAATACATGACTGTTTCGTTATTTCCGTTATTCTCGGTAAAGTTTTCCTATTTGGTGAATAACTACTATTATGAGCGACTTCACAATAGTGTACAAAATGAACCGTACGACATGAGTTGATTGCTGGATACTTTATTCATTGGATAACTTTTCTATCGGAACTACATTTCACAGGATCACTTTTTCAACTTCTTTGCTCACTATTCAATAGCTCGCTCAGTTGGTACGTGTATTTGTCATGACGTAATATAAACTGTATTCAAAAATGGAATGAATGAAAATTGATCTTCATGATAATGATAGGATATTATGAGAAACTAATCATGTTTTTTCATGTCATTTTATATCTTTTTTTTTCGGTGTCTTATTCAAATTTTGTTGGCTATATTTATTCTTTTTTCTTCTTTTTTTCAGGTTATCATTATTATTTCGCCATTTTCACTACAACCATTTTAAGATTTGATAACTTCTATTCTGTTTCTCATTCTATTGTTATTTTATTACTCTTTCAAATATTTCATTATGGTTATTTTTCATATTTAAATTAATCTATTTTTATTCTGTGTTTTCCAAGCAATCTTATGTGTATAAGACAGACTTTTCTCCGATAGAGATATAGGTTGTTACTTGTATCATTGTTATATTCGCTATGGATTGGTTCAGATACGTTTTGATAAATTGAAATCATATTGAACGATTAAGGGGCCCGAAGCAATAAATGTATTTTTAGCCTCAGCTATAGCAACCTCTGCTGTGGATCAATATCTTCTGCACAGTAATTTTGAACGTCGAAATATTAATCTCATCTATTGGATCATTTATTAATCTTATTTATCTGACTTTCCTCGATTGAAAAGATGGATATACTTTATACTCGTAGTTTCACATTTCTTGTTTTTATAATAATTTTCCAATCTTGTAATTGTCACTTGAAACTCTATTCCCACAAGCTGTTTTAGACTTGTTATGATGCTGAATAAAAAAAACGATTGAATGTGATTAAATGACAATGATTTACATTCTTTTACGAATTGATATATTGCATTCCTTGTTTTCATCAACACATTCTAATTTTGTGATTCTCGCTTGATCCTCCATTTATACAGGTTATTATAGACCAGTCAATAGAATTGAATGTAAAAAAGTATTCTGAAAAAAATATACACATTCTATTCTGAATAAATATTGAAATATTGGAATTCTTGTTTTTTAATTATCAGTTCTTAATTCTGTAATCATTATCTACATCCACGAAGATTTTTTAGACTAGTTATAATGCTAAATAAAAACAAAATCATGAAATAAAATCATCATGATTTTATTTTTATTCTATCAAAAAAATTGATAAAATTCATTTTTCCATGTACGAATGCAAATAATAGTCTAGTTTACATTGCAATTGTTGAAAGTACCTCACTTCTTATAATATATGAAACAGTGATGAAGTTCTCAACTTCTTCTGTCTGTACTGAATAGAACCTTGACTCGATGCTTCACTGTTACAAAAGAACGTTTTACATTGTATTGATTAGTCTCTATCTGCCGCCACACCTGATCGCCGGAACTGTTTGCCTTTCTTCCGACATCAGAACTTATTGCCTATCTTCTACACTTCATATCAAACTCGATCTCAGATAATATAAGATGCCACACTTTGTAGTCAGGATTTACAATCGAAGGGTTGGAACTTGTATAGGAAACTTTCTCATCGCAAGATGCTCACAGAAGTCGTACTCGCAGACGTGGCTTGGGGATGAAATGAAAGTTTTTACATCATTACAATCACATCTTTCATTCATAACCTTAATTGGGAAACAATGATTCTGTATCAAGTTTCGTTGTTATTAAAACTAGGAAAACGCCATATATGCGTTGTTAGACGAGCGAATAGTAATAGTATGGGTAGAAATGGGTGAAAACTGCTTCGAGTAGTACCAATTCAGCACATTTTATGTTTTTTCTTCAAAGTGGCTGACCCGATCAAGCTGAAAATTTCGAGAAATGTGAATCAAAATGTAATTCAACTTCACGAAGAATTTCAATTTTCGAAAAATGATTTTTTTTTGCGCTTTGTTATTCTAATGGATATTGTTGAAATTTCTAAAATTCATAAAGTGACCTATTCAAAAGGTTACCCCCCGATATTGCCACAAAACTATAAAGATTCAAGTTAGATGAGGAATCATATCGAATAAAAGATTGAAGTTGATAGCTGTAGCCGTTTGACCTGTGGAGAACCGACAAAAAAACATATAAAAAAAACGAACACCAATTTGTTTCAGTATGTCAGATTGAATCTTTGCTGAAGCTCGTCTGAAAAAAGTGATTATTTTGTGAATTTCAGTCCACTTTAAACAATATATATTCAGTACTCATCCCGTGAGTATTCATAGCATTTCTTTTCATGCGTTACTTTCGAAAATAGCTTTCCGATCTCCCTATAACAACGGGTCTTTGACAAACCTCTTGATATCTTCATGTAAAAAATAAACTCATTAGACGAGCTTTAGCGAGGATTCAATTTGACATACTGAAAAAAATTGGTGTTCGTTTCTATGTTATTTTTTTATTTTTAATTTTTTCATGTTTTTTTGTCGTTTTTCCACAGGTCAAACGGCTACATCCATCAACCTCAAACTTTTTTTCAATATGGTTTCTCATCTAACTTAGATCTGTATAGTTTTGTGGCATTATCGGGGAGTAACTTTTTTTTATGAATTTGAAAAATTTCAAAAATTCTCATTAGAATAACATGTCGCAAAAAAAAAGAAAATCTTTCTATTTTCTCAGAAAAATGAAATTTCGCGTGAAGTTGAATTACATTTTGGTACACATTTCCAAAAAAATTCAGCTTGATTGGGTCAGCTTTTTTGAAGAAAAAACATAAAATGTACTAATTAAATTGGTACCACTCGAAGCAGTTTTTACCCATTTTCACCCATACTATTACTATCCGCTCGTCTAACAACGCATATATGGCGTTTTCCTAGCAAAATATATTCACAGAATAATTGGGTTAAACATTCTTCAGAATATTCCACCAATCGTATAATACCGGTCGTATAAATGCGCGCAAAGATCGAAGATATTGTCAGGACATACCATCAACCTCAGTGGCGAGTTATCTTCAGGTCCCTCGGGTGACGTGAAACTGCCTCGCTCGGTGATATTGATGGTTGGTACGACATTGTAACGCCACTGGGGTTGCAAGTTAACGAATTCTCTGAAATACGCCTCAGCGCTCTCCAATTCAACACACTATGTAGAAAAAAGTGCGACACTGTTTCCTTTTTCCTTTTCTCGGCTTCATAGATATATATATATATATATATATTTCGAAAGCCGAACCGTAAAATAGAAACCGACAATTTACTAGAATCCAATGTAGTATAAGAAGCTATTTAAATACTGTGGATGTTTCTAATAGGAAAATCTTAGATTCTTTTGCTGGATGTAATGCGAAGCGCTATATAAACATCCGCCTAGGATTATAATCAAGTTTCCATCTGCTGCTGATAGAATGTAGATGCCATTTTGTTGTTATCTCCAATTGAAATACTGTATAGAATGATATTACTGACCTCAAAGTTTATTCGTAGATTAGGTCTCTAATAAATTGTTCCTATCAGGATGAATATTTGAGAGAATATTTTATGTTTATTATTGATCGACAATATTTCAGAATATACTTCTCTGCACGGTGTGAAGCAGTTTCACATTATTAATTGTTCATCCGGAAAACGGCCAAACGATTGTTCAAACTTTAATTGACACTGAAAGTGTCACAAAACATGAATCTAGTGTCACATTTATAATTTGACTACTTTCTTGATATATGTTATCGTATGTGGTGTCGATGTGTTTGTGAAACAACTGCCTTTGAGCTAAGTAAGTAGTTATATGCGCCGGGCATACAAAACAGGGGAATTCACGCCATGCTTTGTTGTAAATCAAGAAAACATTAATAAGTCCATGTATTTGTATCAGAACGGTTGTAAGTATGTGGATACAATTTAGTTCATCTGATAGGGGAAGATTCACTCAGTCAATGTATCAATTGTCATCTTCATGCCAACTATATACTGTGGTTTTAATGTATGTATTGGTTCAACGTATTTTCCATCAAGGCTTCCAAGATTTTCAAGGAATTCTCAACTTTTTGCTCTATTTAACATTTTAAATATACTATTTCAAAATTGATACCTCAATAAATAATCAAAAAATTGATACATTTTCCAATTAGAATCCTTCTAATAATAGTTGAATAATATTCAGATCTGTGTCAATGATCAATGTCATGATAAATAAGTATGAATGTCCGATACGAAGAATGATTACGTCACTCCAATCAGACCTTGGTCACGACATGAATACTATAAACTCTTCTAATAAATCACCCAAAGTAATAATATTTAATGTTCACTCATAAAGTAGTTGTATAAATATGTACTCTACATGGAAATCAGTACTCTCTCCCAATTACCTCCAAACACGAAGTGTACAAGAGCTTGAACGCTAAGAAACATCTCAGATATATTAAATAATTATCAAAAGAAGGTTTATTATGAATGAGTTTTTAATTTTCTTGAAAGTCTCTCTCATAATTTAGAATGTAAATCGAGTTCTTGTGTAATTATCTATGAAAATCGTATATTTAATAAGTTCCCGGGAAGAGTTTCAACTTGAGTATACACAGCTCTACGCTTTCCATTTACTAAGTCTACTCCTCATGTATACGTACTTAAAACATCGGCTGAATACGCAGGTTCGCTCAACCTTGTTATGTAGTACCAACCACCGTGTTAAGCTTTGTGAAAACCTCAGAAAGACCCGAAGCTGTTTTCCCAACAACTGATAGACATTAAAATAACGAGTCACGCATAGAAAAGCGCTGCTTTTTGGCTTTCACATCGGGATTAAAGTTAACGGCAGATTAAACAAGGTGGCTATCGGGTGTGGGTAGTAACTTAGCTAGCCCCATGAGTGTCTAAGTTCTAACTTTATACGGGTCATAACTTGAATCTCAGAGCTTTTGGTATCGAATAGGGTGTCGCATTCATCTGCTTTTTTTCTCCTCCCTCGTGGTATATTCGTTGCTTTCATTCGTGTCCGTGTTACGACCGATTCCAATAGTGTTATTCTAGTAAATCAGGACTGGGCTGGATTTCACCAACTGACCTTTCAATTTGCTCTTTTCCTAAGCTATAAAAACTCTCCTACTTCAGTTATGACGTAACATTTTACTGCAGACATTTATGACTCAAATCTTAATGAAGAGGTCCGTAGATTTACTCTGTTTATGTATACAAAAAATGCGAAAATAACTTGAAGGCGATTTGAAATCGCATTCTAATAAGTAATAAACTGGCATGAGTTTATGGCTGAATGGCGGGGGTATGAATTGGAATTCAGAAGCATGAAAATATTGTATAAATGTTATATTTATGCAAATAAAGAAGGCACTGATTTTTTGATTTTTGTGGATCGGTGGGCACAGTCACAAAAATCCATACACATGTAGAAATCTGCATTAATTATATTGGGAGAATCACTAATTGTCAATTGACACTCATGATATATATATATATATATATATATATATCAATCTTGAAGAGCTTCAATTTATTTTTAGTTGTATTGATGGTATGGACAGTACGTAGACTTGTGTGAAACATTCTATTTTTCGAATGCATAATTTTTATTGATGCATTTATAAATCGCAGTGTTGTCTAAAATCACCTGACGATATATATATTTAGAGAGACAGACAGATAGAGAAGAAGATAAAGAGAGATAAAGAGGTATATAGAGAGATTGAGAGAGAGAGAGAGAGAGAGAGAGAGAGAGAGAGAGAGAGAGAGAGAGAGAGAGAGATAGAGAGAGAGAGAGAGAGATGGAGTGGAGGGGAGGGGGGAAAGATAATTCACGAAATACTTTATTTGCTCATGATTGAAATGTACGGATTTTCTGCGAATGTGATACAGAAGGAAGATACAAATTGATTTGTCAGTGAACTAATACCACCTCGGCTATTACGCAACACGGATTTATTCTCGAGACTTTGCCTTCGCAAATTCACCGCTCGCTTCATACCGCGATATTAATCGATATCTATCGTTTGGTCGAATCCCCTGCCGTACGCCGGTAACAAATTACCTGACGCATCAAACCTGCCGTTTCCTCAAACTAGCACACAGGGTCCACAGACAAACATTTACAACTATTTCAGTATTGCAATTCACGAAACATGGTAGCGAATTTCCTACACAATCAATTAATCAAAATTGTTTATTCATAACGAAATAGATATGGAAACAATAACTAATAATATCATATAAATTATAGAATGTAGAACAATAATCAATTCAATTTGTATAGCAATCAGTAATTAATCTGCTTAAAAGCTTTATAGTATGAAATAATTGTGACAAACGTTACTACACAGTTATATAATAATTAAGGATCATAAACTATCATCAATCAAATGTCCACTGTTTTTATTAATTCCAATACATAATCAATAGAACGATAACGTATACATGAGCTGTATACGACGCGATATATAATATCAGTAAATGCAATATATTGAATTCTATTATTCGAACAATGTATGTCAGTTTACTCAGTTGTAATATTTGCTTATGCAGCATAATAAAGTAGAACAGAGAATTGTTGTGGTTGAAAAATAACATGGTCTGTACGATATCATTATTCTCCGGCGAGATGGTGGTTCATTTTAATAGTTGTATCGTTCTGAATCTGTTTCTCTACATCCTCGATCTGGGTCAAACTATTTATTTCAATATGAAACAATAAACATGGTCTGTGTTATAGACTTACACAGTAACAACATTTGATCGGTTGTCAGCATTTTGTTGGCGGTTGAGATTTTTATTTTTTATTTATTCATTTATTCATTTATTTATTCTATCTTCATTAGGATAAATACATCACAATACACATAAGATCAGCTTACATGGATCAAAAGAGGAAAATTATCAGAATTCATTTTATTGTCGGTTGCGATGTATATTTTATTCCATTTATTCATTTATTTATCTATTCATTTATTTATTCTATCTTCATTAGGATGATTATATCACAATACACATAAGATCAGCTCATATGGATCAAAAGAGGAAAATTATCATAATTCATTCTATTGTCGGTTGCGATGTATATTTTATTCTATTTATTTATTCATTTATTTATCTCATCTTCATTAGGATAAATATACCACAATACACATAAGATCAGCTTATATGGATCAAAAGAGGAAAATTATCAGAATTCATTTTATTGTCGGTTGCGATATATATTTTATTCCATTTATTCATTTATTTATCTATTCATTTATTTATTCTATCTTCATTAGGATGATTATATCACAATACACATAAGATCAGCTCATATGGATCAAAAGAGGAAAATTATCATAATTCATTCTATTGTCGGTTGCGATGTATATTTTATTCTATTTATTTTTCCATTTATTTATCTCATCTTCATTAGGATAAATATACCACAATACACATAAGATCAGCTTATATGGATCAAAAGAGGAAAATTATCAGAATTCATTTTATTGTCGGTTGCGATATATATTTTATTCCATTTATTCATTTATTTATCTATTCATTTATTTATTCTATCTTCATTAGGATGATTATATCACAATACACATAAGATCAGCTCATATGGATCAAAAGAGGAAAATTATCATAATTCATTTTATTGTCGGTTGCGATATATATTTTATTATATTTATTTTTTTATTCATCCATTCATTTATTTATTCTATCTTCATTAGGATGATTATATCACAATACACATAAGATCAGCTCATATGGATCAAAAGAGGAAAATTATCATAATTCATTTTATTGTCGGTTGCGATGTATATTTTATTATATTTATTTTTTTATTTATCCATTCATTTATTTATTCTATCTTCATTAGGATAAATATATCACAATAGACATAAGATCAGCTTACATAGATCGAGAGAGGAAAATAATCAGAAATAGGAATTGCATATAACAAAATATCATGTGAGAATGAAGCCCAATTTTACGAAACTGGATAAGCAATAGTTAGCGGATTAACTTGTTATCACCATGGTTACATATGTTATTTTCGTACCTTTAACTGATAGTTAGTGTATCAGTACTTAGCTGAGATCGCATAACCGGGCCCAAGAGTATTGTTAATATTGATAAAATAATGATAAGAACAATATCAAGTTTAAATTCCTTGCATTTTTTCCC
>OU015462.1:59309222-59374222 GCA_907164805.1 Brachyptera putata
ATTAAAATATTATTTCGGTTCTCAATGCTGCTTAACGACCCCACCAACAGCTAGGTTATACGGGGGTACAAATGAGCGGGTGATAGTGAAAGGATGAAGTGATGATGAGTAAATCTTCACTTCAACGTTTACAAAGTTGTGAATTAACTTGTGTACAGAGTTACAAAGTGCACAGAGTTAGTTACCAAGTACACAGAGTGAATAGGAAGTAAAAAGTTTGTAAGACGTTTACAAAAACCCATGCCCAAAAACCCCTATGTTGGACTCGAACCCACGCCCAATGGTGGTTTTTGTACATAATGATGATCAAATTCCCCACTAACAGCTAGGTTATACAGGGGTACGAATGAGTGGATTATAATGAAACGATGAAGTGGTGATATGTGAAAGGACGTTTACAAAAACACATGCCTTATGTAGGACTCGAACCCACGCCCAACGGTGACTTGGCCACCGGGGCGGCTCCCAACGGTGACTTCAGTTTCTAACGCCAGCAATTGTTGACTGAGCCACCGGAGATGGTTTAATTTTCAATTGGAGTATGATACTCCGATGGGAAAAATGATGATTATAGATTCCCGTTATCATTTGAAGTCAATGATTTATTCCAGGAAGTTAGCAGTATGGTGAGAGAGAGTAGGAAAGATAGGATTAGTGTAGCTTAGAAACAGCGAGGCCGTAGTGTATTAGGCATACATACTTTCAATAATCACATACTGTATAATACTGTGAGATCATCATTCTAGTAACTTGGTGCAAAAAGACCATTCATTCTTCAGAAAAGTTCAGTTTGTATTTGCAAGAGCAAGTTTCATTCTTGGTGTTACGGTATTTTATGAAGATACATATTTGTCGACCAATTATTATAAGTTAAACGCTCGAAAATAATGACTCTCCCATGTGTGTACATTTGAATATTGTACACCATGTACTGTACATATCTTATCATTAAAAATAATGATGTGCACAGTCGCAATACTTGAGAATAAGTCACAGCCTTCCTTACCATGTTTACTGAAGGGCCGATATGCTGGTATCAAGATGCTTAATGCCTCACCACCATAGCTTCACTTAAAGGACGTCATAACCCTGGAACTAGATTTGAACGAATAATGACCATATTTATCTCCAAATTTCAGAGAAACGTAGAAATCATCACTTCAGTTTCAGGAATTATGATCGATTTATTTTTCCTCGACGACACGGTATTTTTTTCTGAGTCGTCAAGTAGACATATTCTTATTTATTTCGATTTATTTTATTTTTATTATCTTTTCTCAATACATACAACATTCCAAGGAAGGTATCATAAAGAAATATTGTTCACTCAGTTTTGATAAATTCAGTTGGCCTTTTACATTCTTCCGAATGATTTCAATCTTTTCAATAATTTTATTAATAACTTCTTTCAATTTCATACTCTTGTTATATACTCTCGATCAAATCATTTTTATAATATTTCAGGATTTTTTTGTAATCAATTTTGAATCACTTTCGAAAAACCATTGTACTTCTTTGTATTGATTTTATTACGCTGTACCATCTTGGTATCCCACAAATTGACATTCTCTTTTCTATATACAATCGGAATTATTTAATGATATATTGTCATTTTATTCATTAGAATTTAGTTTCAGGGTTGTGATATCCATCATAGAAGCTGAGTAATCATTGATGACAGCTGAAAGAATAGACTGTCTCTTGACTGGAAGTTTTCACTCTATAAGAGAATGCTTAACTGATTGATCTACTGTTTTTACAGATCACTTTTTGATTATTTGTATCTGAATATTATATACCTATTCCATATTTTGACTCTGGTATTTCAACCAGTAACTTATGTTCAGCCTCTTATATTTTGAATAATGTAGTTTCATGTATATTCCGTGTCCTGGATTCCTAGTCTTGCCTGATATATTATATTCTGACCCATCTTTCAAGTGAAACACTATAACCACGCAGCTTTTTCTTCCACGAGTTGAATTTATTTTATCTCTCGCGGCAGCAAGAAAAAGGTTATGCGGCAGAATTTAACGGCATTCTGATTGGTCAGAAAAAAAAAGCCAGCCACCTACCGAATACCGCAAATTGTGAAACCGATTTGACCCCAAAACTCTATAGTTCCAAGTTGGATAAGTCGGCGTGTCCAGAAAAGTTTAGTGTTGATCAGTCAAATCTTTCGACCTCTGTGGTGCGAACCACAGAGATAAAAACAGACAAAGATACGTACGAGTAGGATGGAAGTCTTCACTATCGACTTCTGTCAAGTGATGTCACACATTGTTGACAGAGACAGACAACAATGTCCATCAGTTGGAATTGACCAATCAGAATGTTTGGTAGTTCACCAGTTCACTTTGTTGATATTATGGTGACTGTTTGTCATTTGTTACTTGGCGGAATTCTCTAGATCATAATAATAATAATATTAATGTTTCGTCAGGATGATACATTTGTTTGAAATAGTTCGTCAATATCATGAAACTCTTTGTCTAATAGATAACGCTTCACATTGATTTTAATAATATTAAAAGATTACATACATGATGATTCTTTGGGAAAATTGTCTCAGATGATTTCAATTCCGAATATAATGTCTTTCCAGAAAAGCTGAATAGTTGAAACCTATCGATCTGGTTGTAATGATAACTTTTCAACGATAAAATGCAGGAATGAACTACTTTTGTTCAATCTATCCTTGAGAATTGCATCCAACCTCCCAGCTGTAACAGATCTCGAATGGGAACAGGACAAAGTGTTATGTGTATCCGTGACGGATTCTTTCAGATTGCTTACGATACTGAGAACATCGAAAGCTGTTAACTCGTGTATGTCTAGTGATATTATAATATGTCACTTGATCGATAACTGAATAGTATACTGAAATATAGTTAACCGAAGTTAGTGACTTAACTACTGTTAGAGTGGTCAACTGGATGTGCTCACTGTGCAAACAGTTGAATCTTAAAATAAACATCTTTCTGTTTTCATTTTCGGCTACGTCCCCTTTTCAGTGAAATCCCGTTTCATCGACTGGCTCAGTTCATCGAAATCCCGATTCATCGAAATCCCGATTCATCGAAATCCCGATTCATCGACTGTCTCGTTTCATCGAAATCCCGATTCATACAAATCCCGTTTCATCGAAATCCCGTTTCAGTGAGATCCCATTTCATCGACTTTTAGCTAATGACGTAGATGTTGTCATTCTAAAGTCTTTCTTGTTCCTTGTATGGAGTTGAATACAATTCCAGATTACACATATATATATATATATATATATATATATATATATATAGTGCAATTAACACATTGACAATGAACTTATTAACAAAACATGATTCAATATCCCTTATAAACCGAGTAAAAATATGCTATTTTCTATTCGCAGCTTCGACGTGCGTGGTCGATCCTTCACCAAAGCTCGTGATTGGTCGGACACGAACATGTTCGGGCCTCGTGCTTCCTTCGTGTCCGGCACGAATCCTGCAGGACTCCTCCTGGACGCCGTGCAGTTGGACGACGAGGGCGTGTATCGCTGCCGAGTCGACTTCAAGAACTCGCCCACGCGCAACTTCCAGATCAACCTCACAGTTATTGGTGAGTGTTCAGTTCAGTCTTCTGATCATGAAGGAAAGTGTCTAGATTAAGATTCTTTCAGAGATGAATTATTGGATCATTTGACAGTGCTAGACGATACTGCAATGACTATGTCATTCGATGCAGATGATGATGAAAAAGCCGCCCCGGTGGCTGAGTCATCTATCGCTAGCGGTAGAACCTGAAGTCACTCTTGGGCGTGGGTTCGAGTCCCACTTAAGGCATGGGTTTTTGTGAACGTCCTTTCACCTATCATCACTTCATCGTTTCATTATCCTCCGTTCATTCGTACCGCCGTATAATCTAGCTGTTGGTGGGGTCGTTAAGCAACATTATGATTATCAAAAGTACTATTTGATCAGATTTCACAATGAGAGTATCACTTCATATATAAGTATATATATTTGTATGTTAATCATGACATATTCTGTGTATTTTCACGGATTACCATTTTATCATGTAACGATCAACGTTGGACAAACTTGAATGTGCACAATGTATGACAATTGTATAATATACATAGGTTTGAATCCAGGAACATACATTGGGAACCAGTAGTGACTCACTGCCGCTAGATTAGATTTTCGATGACAAGTTATTCAGAATTAATCGAATGAACATTTGATGAGATAGAATCTTCAAAAAATGACCTCTCCTAACTATGTATTCTCAATTCCATTCAGCGGAATAGCAAAAACTCAATTGGGACTACAAGGATACAATGTTTCCAGCAATAATTCTCACAAAATAATATTCCTCAAGTTGGAGGTTATCATACTCTAGGTGCTTACATTATCGTGTCGAGTTATAATCCTAATTTCGTAAAAATATATCAAAGATAACAGTTTATTAGTTGCAGCACGGAACTACATGTCCGATATTCTTGGTATCTGGCAATAACATAATAATCGTGTGGCTGAAATGAGAAAAATATCTCGAAATTTCACCGGATGTCAGCATTGAAAAATATACAACTAGAAAACTGATTGATAATAATAATAGTGAGAAGGATAAGAGGAAGAAAAGAGAGAAGATCTTCAATTATGCGGTGGAAATTAGCCGGAATAGCATTTCCTCCATCAAACCGCTTAGGTTATGATAAAATATACTTTACAACCATCATCCAATAGAACTAAGTGTAGTAGTAGTAGTAGTATCAATTTATCTAGCATGGATATGCTATTTACATTTTACAAATACATTTTTACAATTTCACAATTTTTACAATCACAATGAGTATATATAGAACAAAATGTACATCAATTTATAATACAATGATACATTATTTTATATAGGCTACTTTCATCGTAATCTCATCCAATATACTACCAATTTATCATCATAATCTCATTCACTCATCAATTTTATCCCAGAAACCACATTCTTCTTAATGTTTTGGGATGAGCAAACCATCTTTATGAAAACATGTAGATAATGTACATAAGAACTAAAACTGAATACACTGAATACATACAGAATACAGGAGTAAGAAGCATGATCACTCGAACCTATTCAATGAGATCTGATATAACAAAAAGTATTCCAATTAAAATCTTGATTGATTCATAAATTTAAATAAGAGATGAGTAGAAATGGATTTGTTAAAACTAACACAAGAAATGATATAACATAACTTGATACATCGTCATTGTGAAAATATTTATCTTCTCGATGATAACGGTTCGTTTTTATTATTAGGGTCAATCTACTCACGGATGACTACACATCGTTGAAATATGGGAAATATGTTCGCAGTTTGATTTTTATACTCGAAGCTCAAAAGAGTACAGATTTACTCAAGTACTTTGAAGAGCCATAAACAAATATTTCTCCTAACTCAGCATTATACAATCGAATAATTCAGAATTAAAAAACCATTTCTCTAAATACATAAACTGGATTCCAGCTATGTTCTCCCCTTTTATTTGTCTATTTTACAACTCTATTAAACTAGTAAAGAATGTTAATCTTTTATGGGTTCAGAACATTATTACTCTAGATCATTATTCTATTCGGTTTACGAACTATGGCTACAAAGTTTTAAATTAATGCTTCCATTTCGTTGCACGTTAAAGTTGTTTATAACACGTACATTCGATCCCATCCCCTATCAAAACCAAACGGCTCATCTTCAGACGGGGTAAGCTGGAGTCGGCCATCTTAAACGTCGAATACTATTCTGTTAAGATGGCACTGTAGAGTGTACATCGATTTGCATGAAATTCACCACCTTACCTCACATATCTCTTTTTCTTTTTTTTAGTTCACACTCAATAATTTTCAGTTGACAGAATGTAGTAGCCTACATATTGCAATTTATCTATTGTTCACTACCAGTTGTTTGTATTTGTTCAATTTGGTTCATGATTTATCATCCTAAATATGGGCCTTTCATGGGTTTCGTAGATCTTTTTAGGAATGTCTATGTATATCATTTTTTTTTCTATGAAGATGAAAAAATATATATTTAATTATATATATATATATATATATACATATATATATATATATATATATATATATATATATATATATATATATATATATATATATATATATATATATATATAATTATATATATATTTTTTCATCTTCATGGAAAAAAAATGATATACATATATTCGCGGGTGGTATATATATATATATATATATATATATATATATATTTATATATATATATATATATGTATATATATATATATATATATATATAGAGAGAGAGAGAGAGAGAAAGAAGGAGTGAGAGAGAGAGAGAGAGGTAATTCGTAGTCGGCCATCTTCATTGTACCAGGACGATTCTGTTGATAAGGCAATATAGTGGACATATAGGTTTGCATGGAATTCAGAAGACACCCAGAAATATCGTCGAAAAACAGCGTTCGAAACTTCTCGACATTTTGGGATGTTTTTGAAAGCGAGTTGATAAAAAGTGGTAATATTCTATCAGAACGAATATTTTCGATGTGTCGTTGAAACATGTACAATTTCATAAAATATAGAAATACGTTAACAAGATCTGACCGGATAGGAACTTACATCACATTAAAAAATGAAAACATTTTTCCCTATATTGTGTTATAATATTTCGTAATAAATAGTTCGTTCCTTGAGTTGAAATTCACGAAATGTTGATTTCTTACGATTTTTACACGCCATTGGCCGATTCTCATTATTCTTATCCCAATATTACATGCACTGTTTTATTAATACTTCCACAGTTGATGGAAAAAATAGTTTTCTGAGCGACTATAGTGTCTTCTTAAAAGGTGTGTTCTCGAACATGGCCGAGAGAGCGAGAGAGAGAGAGAGAGAGAGAGAGAGCCGGTAAATGTATTACGTTATGACAAAGGTAAACGAAAGCGAAGAGCAAAATTAACGGAGACAAAAAGGAAATGTAATAAATGAGGAGAGGAAGGTATAGTGAGATTAATGGAGTTACGAACGCCATAATAAAAGAGGGAGTTGAAGGAGGTAAGGGAAAGAGGGGGAGAGGGGAAATGGAATAGAATGAGTTAGTGTAATGAAGGAACTTTTGTGCAAAGCGAAGGAAAACTTTTGAAAGGCTAGCAGAAACACTTATACAGAGTCTACAATGACTTAACTTCTCTTGGTTGAGGTAACAAGCCGAGAACGGACGGACAGAATTGTAAAGCCCTAAAGAAGAAGTATATTGTTATAAAACAGGAAAGACTACACGACTTAAACATACAGAAACTTTTCACACAAACAAGAAAAAATAAAAATAAATAAAAAGGTACGTGAATCACTTTCTTGTTAACTTAACACCACACACTTTGTGAAATTTTAATCTTATAGCCATTGTCTTCATGCACGTTATATGAATTTCTTGGTGTAAGCGTTGGCTAAATGTCTATTAATAATTTCACGCTATTCTGTTTAATGCGGGAGTTAGTTTTTTAATGGAATGCTATTGTTTCCTAAGTAGGTAGTATCACATAAACCACGAGGTCTCCTTGAGAAAAAGCTACCCCGTTTTTTAAAATGATGATCCATTATAAAGGGAAATTAAGGATGCTGTAATTTAATAAGAGAAAGTCTGTGAGATAAGGGAAAGGGTTAGACTGGAATATTTGAACTTCTATAAAAGGCAGATTTCGAGATGAGAAATGTTGGATTTTTTCTACTGTTTTATGCTTCTCTGAGAAATAAAATAGAGAGTAGTGTTTAGTTTCTCTGGGCTTTAACTCAAATATAAAATAAGTTTTTTTTTTTTTTTAAATATACCATCTTGAATCGGAATGAATCTCCCAAAGGGTTGATACAAAAATCTAGCCGTTGAGCGTGAATACCAACTGTTCGAAAACTTTACTATTTTGAATGAATGAGAATAACCCATAAGAGGCCACGAATATATATTCTCAAAATGAGTAAAACATTCCAAGTATTTAATATTATACCATAATTTTATATTATTCAGACCTATCACTCCAGTCTCCACATTCACATTTTATTTTTCTATCCTTCGGATGATGAACTTTGTATCTGCTGTCATTGGAAGAAGTAAACATTCTTGTGCTTGGATTATTCCTGATACCAATGTTGGTAATGTCCGGATATATCGCAAAAACGGGTTTTTACTTATAATGTGTTCCGGACTTTCAGCAACTGAAGACTTTCATCCGCGGCGAAGCAGTGTGGTCACAGACGGTTTATTTAGAATTTAGAATTCAAAATAGGTCGACGATGTGACTCTGTCATAAGTGAACTCTTTATTAATCGAACAATAACTGTAATCAGATAGTGTAATGAGCTGTGAGTATACTGACTATCCTCCTGCCGGGCTCATTGCAACTTGGACAGTTCGGCACGAAGGCAGCGTGGTTTCCATGGTTGCATTATCATATGCATATCTTATGTCTCTAATAACGATTGTTTTCATTCAGTTCATGGATATAATTCTAATGTTTCCCAGTTTGAGTGTGTCAACCTTGAAGTAAAGCAAGGTTGGGTGTGAGGATGGTCTAAACCTCCCCAAATAAAGTCCTTAATAGCAATAATTACATTTTTCATAATAAAAACGATAATGATAGGCTCAGTTTGATAGATCTAGTGGTCCATCTCAATGAGCTCATATATATATATATATATATATATATATATATATATATATATATATATATATATATATATATAATATTCATTGTGGTCAGTACCTTGTGCTTAGTGCCCTTATTATAACCTAATCAAATTCAATGATAATTCCTGATCATATACAGTCCTTTTTTGAACTAATTCAACCCAAACTTGAGACATCTCTGCTTTTCACCTCACAGAATTGTGTTATTTCTCGTCTTCATTACAAGCCGATTATTTTCCTATCTTTCTTCTCTCTCTCTCTCTCTCTCTCTCTCTCTCTCTTCCTCCCTCTCTCTATCTTCGATGTTCAGGTATTCATGGTGTTTATGTTTCAAAAGTAATTAAAGCTTGGAATAATATTCCATAAAAACACACATAAAAACTTGAGCCAATTTAAAGAAAACAATTTGATGTATGTATAAAAACATACGTATATATGAAGTGTTTAACCTGAGGTATTCTCTCTCTCTCTCTCACACCCTCTCTCTCTTTCTCTTTGTTTCTCTTTCTCCCATTCTCTTTCTCTATCTCCCTCGTCCTCTCTCTGAAATTCATCCTACAATATACCTAGAATAAATAATTAAATTTTCTCTCTCAGGCTAAAATTTAACACAGTTATCAAACCGAGAATCACAATTCTCCGTAAAAAAAAAAAAGTTGAATAAATTCACCATTAATCACAACGGCAACCAAGTTTCAATCCCTTCCACAAACTTGTTGAGTGCATGGATTTCTTCTTTACATTTCCCACTGGAGATATTTAATCAGCCCATCTCGTTAACTTATAGCCCATCTTTAGTTACAAGTAACACCGAGGCTTCTGAACAATCTTCTTAATTGGTTCTTAACCTAAGTCCTGCCCCCCCCCCCCTCCACCTCCCCCCCCCCTGCTGATGGCATGCCATGGGGAGAGATCAGCGCAAACCGACGTGCATTAAGTAAACTGCGAACAATACAAATCCTATAGCTGAGTGAATGGTGATGAACACAACGTTATACCTGTATTCCAGCGTATATTATATGTTAATTCAACCACGACGTGGGTGTATTTACGAGTTACGGGTATTTACGGGTATTTACGCGATATTGTTCGCATGAGAGAAGAGATTGGTTGGGGGTGAACTCGTCAATGTCTCGTATGTGAATTGAATTATCTATTTATTTATTTATTTATAATAAGTGTTTTTATTCAGTGGGAATTGATTGGTATTGATAGGCATTGATAATAAAGAAGGAGCCCCGTAACAAAATGTGCCTCACTACCTGAATAATAATATATATAATTAGGATCGTTCAAAAAAATCAATTACAACAAATTAATTGAAAGTTAAAATAACTAAATATGAGAATAGATCGCTAATCTAAAGAATGTGAAGTTTCAACTACCATATAATTGAATGAAAATGTTCCAAGCTGTCTACAAAATGTATCAATAAAATCACGTGTTCTCAGATTGACAGGTAAATAGTTATGAGAAGTGACATACCGAGAATAGAACACTCTTCAATATTATGTGGTCCTGACAAATGGAGGTTTCAATGTGGTTCAATCGAACCTTGTTGTGCATTGAAAACCACTCTATCAAGAATATCCATGTCTAACATCTTCAGAAGTGATTCCTTAAGAATGAAATATTAGTATTTGGTCATTATTAGCCTAGGGGAACAATGATTTCATATCAAGTTGCGATGATGTTAAATAGTGGAGAGTGAAAATAAAAAATTAGTAATGACGAATTGCAATCTTTCGGAGAACCAGATTTGACTACACCATATAAGTTGGTATAACTGATTTTCTCAAACAGCTCTCTGGGACTTGAATCATACAAATCAACTTTTGTAACTGTTATTTTGGTACTATAGAAGCTCCACAAAATCTCCCAGATCACGTCTCAAACGATCGAAACAGCTCAGTTCAAGTTCGAAACTAGAAACAAAGTTTCATTAAAACATTCGCGTTCTTTATGCATAATGCATTCGAAAGAAAATCAAATATAAAGCCTGCGTCAGCAATTATCATTCCCACCTTGATTCTAAACTTGCAACTGTATAAGCTTTGTCGCAAAGTCCTCAGCAAAGTCGATGTTTTCACTAAGTCTACTTTAAAATACTGAATGAATAGATGAATTATTGAATGAGAAGTTTGAAATCGCGTACTTTTTGATTACATGATGACTCTGAAATTAGATTCTGAAGAATAATGACTATATTTGTTTCCCTAATTTGAGAAGATACCAGAGATCATCGTCTCAATTTCTGAAGTTATCGATAATTTATTCGTCCTCCAGGACCCGAAATTTTTTCTGAGTCTCGAAGTAGATATTAACCGATTTTGTACATATTTCTATACAAAAACATGCGTACAACCACTTTTATCTACGGCGAAAAATTATGGTCACAAACAGCGTGGTCCTGGTGTTCAAGTTAATTGGTTTCAAATAACTAAAATGGGGTGGTAAGATCGTCCTTGTGGTGCCCCGTCCAAACGATCCTACCTCTCATCCACAGACCTAACTGGGCACAATGATTCTGTATCAAGTTTTGATTTCATTAAAAGAAAAAACTATACATAATTGATGATGTCCACGTCACGACTCACGGTCTCTGAGAAAAAATCTGAAAATAATCTCTGAAACTGGAATGATGAATTCTAATTTCCTCTGGAATTAGAGCAGTAAAAATCGTCACTATTCATCAAAATCTAGTGTCAGAGCTGTGATGTCCTTTGATGGATGAAACTGAGATGATTAGACCAGTGGCTAGCACACTGAACCCTTATTCAGGAGACCGGGATTCCCACCATGGTCGACCATCCTGACAAGGGTTTTTCGTGGTTTTCCTCTGTCGTTCAGGTCAATACTGAAATGATTCCTCAACAACAGGCCACGACTGACTCCTTCCCATTATCCAGAAAATACATAACAAAATAACCTTCCATCTCATCATCTCACAGAACATTCACCGACGCCAATAGATCGTTATCATCAGTACGTCGTTAAAACCCAATATAAATAAATTGAGTGCTGGAAATGTAGAACCGTCTCGTGCGTGGATCGCGTTGTAACCAGTCGGTTCCCGTTGTTAGATTCAAGTTAATTTGTAGCAAGAGTGTTCGAGTGATCTCCAGAGGATCAGACGAGTCAACAGCAATCTCAACACGCTGTTGTACGGGAACATCACTGTACTGTCTAAAGCAAAAGTAACATCAACTGTTTATTGAAGCGAGAGAAACATTTGTTCATGATGGCTGTTTGAATGTCCATGAAGGTGCAGTTTACTACCGAGTGGAAATTATAATTGCTCGAAGTCAAAATCATTAGACGAGCTTTAGCGAGGATTCAATTTGACATACTGAAAAAAATTGGTGTTCGTTTTTTTTTTTTTTTTTATGTTTTTTTTTCGGTTTTCCACAGGTCAAACGGCTACATCTATCAACCTCAAACCTTTTTTTCAATATGGTTCCTCATCTAACTTAGATCTGTATAGTTTTGTGGCATTATTGGGGAGTAACTTTTTTTTATGAATTTGAGAAATTTCAAAAATTCCCGTTAGAATAACATGACGGAAATAAAAAGAAAATATTTTTATTTTCCAAAAAAATGAAATTTTGCGTGAAGTTGAATTACATTTTGGTACACATTTCTAAAAATTTTCAGCTTGATCGGGTCAGCCATTTTGAAGAAAAAACATAAAATGTACTAAATTGGTACCACTCGAAGCAGTTTTTACCCATTTTTACCAATACTTACTATCCGCTGTCTTGCAACGCATGTATGGCGTTTTCCTAGTCTATACAATTATGGTCTTGTTATTTGAAAAATGATAATTGAATTGAGAAGTAGGGCTGGAAAAATGACTATAATCAGATTTGAAGTTGATTGGATAGCGTTGATCGAAGAGATGGTTATGGAGAAAATCTGAAGATTTGAGTGAGATAATTTTTTATACGGACTATTTGATTGATCAATGATGAGAGATCAGAGCAAAGATCCGAGCAACCTGAGGAAACTCGAAAACTGATGAAGTTTGCTGAGAAAACGCTACAAATGCGTTGTAACAACTGCTATATACATATTTGAAACCTTCATCATCCGAAAGTCTGGTCTGTTTGATGAAAGAATCTGTATTTATATACGACATTATTCTATTGAACAAGGTTATACCATTTTGACGAAGACTTCTTTCGGATCATTTTCAGGCCTCTTATTTGTATACTGTTTTCTGAAATTGGGAATGTTTTTCTGGGAATTAAAATATATAGTATAATGACATGACGGTATGGTATATATAATACTTATTACTTCTCGATCAATATCGACATCTTGATATACAATTATTTTCTCCCAATTACAGCGAATGATGAATAATAAGTCCTCTTAAAAGCGGGGCAACCTCCATGTTGTTTCAAGACTTCGAGGCGGGATGGAAAATAAATTTGAATCATTAGGCAAAAGCAGGATGTGCGTTGTACGATGAGCGAGATGTCTATATGAAGTATAATCGAAAACTCTACAAACCTTGATCATTTGAAATGAACTTCATCCGATGTCAATGAATCTAGAAAGCCGTGACTCCGACAATGCAACATTTTCCAACTAATATTTCTATCTTTCCGATGAATAAAATACATGAATTATATTATTCTCTTCAAAACGGCTGGTCCGAATATCAAACCAAATTTGTATTCATGTGAATTATTCTTGTGTTCACATTTGTAGAAAATTTGAATCATATTGAATAGATTTAATTTTTCAATTTTTTCCACTCAGCCAAATCTTATGAGGTTTTTAGAAACTTCTGAATGATGTTTCTTAGAAATGATCCAACCGATTAGTCCTCAAAACTATACAGTTCTAAGTTGGATAAGTTTACATATAAAAAAAAAGTGTCATGTCAATCGGTCAAACCCTGCGACCTGTGCAGTGTTTACAAACAAAAGAGTTCAGTGGGAATCTCCGCTACGCTCATCTAAAAATGATTGACGAAATGACCACGCCGTCTGTGTTACCCTGAAAAATACAGCGTCTTCAACTTCTTCTTCTTTCATGGATACAAGTAATGCATACGTTAATCATGGTCGATAAAGTAGCACAGCGTGAGAAAGATGAATATTCACGAGCAGCTATATCGACAAATCACACGTTCGATTGGTCGGTATAACAGCTCTTCACATATGTAACAGGTTTCGATCAATTGGGGTGTATATTTGCTCTCTCTCAATGTATAATAATCTCCTTAAAGGCTCGGAGTTCAATCTTGACGGGGGATTTGAATCGTCATTAGCTCCAGTTTGTATACACATAACTGTATATACTTCTGATTATTGCTTACAAACCCTGTCAAAAGCTAGGTTACAACGGGGTACAGATGAGCGTGTGATAGTGAAACGATTGAGTGATGATAAGTGAAAGACATTTGCAAGACGTATGCCTCAAGCGAGATACGAACCCAGACCCGTCTTGCATTTATTCATCCATTCATTGATTCATTGTTCCACAGATTCAAACATCATACAAATATAGGAGATATACAAACTTGTGAACCAAAACTGGTAGACAGAAAGAGATGATTGACAAGGTTAGTTTGGGAGAAATAATGCTTTTTTCAGCTTCAAAGAATGCCTCCCATATCTAAGAATGATTTTTTCATTATTGAAAAAAATGCTTCGAGAGAGAAGTGCCTTGTTATACAAATGAGCCATATTATAATGGAGAAGAAGATTGAATGAGACGAGAAGATTGTATCGCATCACGTCTGATAGGCCTATTGTGTTTACAATTAAGAACGTTCAAAATATAATAGATTATTTCTTGAATCTGAGATAATATTTTGAATAACTTCTGACTCTGTTTTCACTTTTGGCTATCCACACTACATCCATATCAGTTGAGCAACTTCATAGTTGGATTCTACAGTAGAAATACTAGTTCTGAATTACTTCAGAAATAATCAAATGTTCACGTTGTGTTGTTTATTGTTGATTCCAGTTGGTTAGTTTAGGCTGTTGAGATTTCTGTATCACTCTGGTGTAGGTTCATTCAGTTATTTCCAATTTTTTTTGTGATAATTAATTATATTTTCCTAATCATCTTTTTCATTTGTAAGAACCTCAAATATTTCAATTTTCACCATTCGTATTAAATTTTATCATTGGTATTATTTTTTTAAGCATACTGTTATTATTTTTCATTTCGATTTTCAATTTCAATGTCTCACTTATTCAACAATATTTCATTTTTTTTTAAATTGTATTCTATATTGATTATCATCCTGTAAACTTTTTGATAAGCCAGGGACCAATGAAGGTTTTTTATATACAACGCCCACAGAGCCCAAATATCCCGAAAAACAACAACGCCCAGAATACCCATGATCTTCCATACAACCAATACAACCATGTAGACCAGTTGAAAGCAACAGTCAACTTCATTTCGATATTGACTGTACATGAGAGCTG
This sequence comes from Brachyptera putata, assembly GCA_907164805.1. Taxonomy (NCBI): domain Eukaryota; kingdom Metazoa; phylum Arthropoda; class Insecta; order Plecoptera; family Taeniopterygidae; genus Brachyptera; species Brachyptera putata. Next base: position 59,324,376 of record OU015462.1, read on the forward strand.
GGAAGATTGGATGGAGTAAAGCCGGGGCTTGCTGTAAAATGTAGTAACTTCCTTCCGCTTTCGTTTGTATGAAGCTTATTGGCTTCAATGATTCGGTTTCAATAGAATCAATAATTTAACATGCAATCCACTTTGTAAGAACAATGCATCCACTTTGCTTTTATCGTCTTACAATATTACACGAAGTATACTCTGGCACATATTTCATACAATATAAAGGGTAACTGAAGCTTGATGATATACCGCATCTTTTTGTTCCGCATTAACTGCTAATTGATACTTTCATAATTCGCTTAGTTCAAACAACTATGCGCATTAATTTTTATAGGTTAGAATATTACTGTGGAGCTTATGAATAAAACTCATGAATAATGCCATTTATAAAAGTTTATAATGCAGGAGATTGTAAACTGTTTGTGTTTTTCGTGCACTTAATAGGTATGTAATTAATTCTGGTGGAAGTGCCGTGTTTTAACTTGATGAGCTGTACTGTTGAACCAACTGGGTAATTCAAATGAAAAGAGAATAGATTCATTTAATTATTTATGTGTTTTTATTTTCAACACACTTCTAACGGTATTAACATTAGCAATTCTTTTTGTTTTCTTCAAACATGTCACTAGTTCAATGAGTTATTTCTTAAAATAGAATGAAGTTAATTGGATGATTCTAGCAACTCTTTGTTACACACGGGAAGTAGAATACAATGTGGTAATACTTCGTAACACCGTGGTAACCCTGACCTTTGATAAAACACTGTCATCATTTCATTGCAAATGAGTGAAATTAATTCAAGAGCGCATTAATATGAATGATTGATGAAAGAGTAAAGAGTAAGTTCATCTTGAATGAAATAATGAATGAATATGATATGTTCATTCATTCATTCGTCGGCAAATGTGTTATGAAATTTACCAATTCAAATACCTTTGTTTTTACGTTAAAATTTCTCAGATATCAGACATATTTCCATGAAATTTTGTAACCTGTGATCTCTGAACATGCGCATAGATTACACCTACATTTCGAAAAATTTGATGAATCTTCAAATTTGAAAATTATCAAACGTTTTCAAATTACTATGAAATAAATTCAAAGTGACGCTCACGATATTTTGTTCTCTCATCATCAATATATTTGAACGAATTAATGGATGAATAAAATGAAACGAATTGATATTTTCCACTCTCATTGAAAATTTGGAATGAAGAAGATAACTGTCCCAGTTTGAAGCTATATACCATCACCAACAAAGATAACAAATGTTATTAGACGAGCTTTAGCGAGGATTCGATTTGACATACTGAAAAAAATTGGTGTTCGTTTTTATATATATTTTTTTTTTTTTTATGTTTTTTTGTCGGTTCTCCACAGGTCAAACGGCTACATCTATCAACCTCAAACTTTTTTTCAATATGGTTCCTCATCCAACTTAGATCTGTATAGTTTTGTGGCATTATCGGGAAGTAACCTTTTTTTTTATGAATTTAAGAAATTTGAAAAATTCCCATTGGAATAACATGGCGGAAAAAAAATCCCCAAAAAATGAAATTTTGTGTAAAGTTGGATTACATTTTGATACACATTTATAAAAATTTTCAGCTTGATCGGGTCAGCCATTTTGAAGAAAACAAATAAAATGTGCTAAATTGGTACCACTCGAAGCAGTTCTTAACCATTACTACCCATACTATTACTATCCGCTCGTCTAACAACGCATATATGGCGTTTTCCTAGTAAGCCTAAGATAAAGATAACAATAGTTTGATCTCCTTGATTGATGTACTGACCTGAACGTGTTGTCTGTTACAGTTCCTCCGCACCAACTGTTGATCTATGACAGTTCCGGCCGTGATATCAGCACCGCTGTGATTGGTCCACTCAACGAGGGCACTGACTTGGTGCTAACGTGTGAAGTGCGAGGAGGTGAGTTCACACCATCACCAAAGTCAGCTCAGACCCAATTTTACGGATCGTGGTTAAATACCAATCCGCTTACTATTAGTTAAAGGTACAAAAATCATATGTAACAAGTTGATTCGCTAACTATAGCCTGATCCACGAACTATCGATTCGTAAAATTAGGCGAAAAATAAACTCCTTAGAGGAGTTTATTCGAAAGAGCGTTCAAAGCGTTGATAACGTTCTCTTATAATGGAACTCTAGTTCATTTTTCGTTGCTTTTGAAAAATGTATTGGTGTACGTGGAACATGCGAATATCTCATGTATATGGGACACCAACATATCTTATAGTTTTCATTCAGTGCGTAGTTAGCCTCTAACTGGATGATTATGAGATTGAAATATAAATTGGAATATATTATCACTTATATTTTTTTTCAATTTTCATCCCACCATTGTCACCAAAGTGCTTATATTCAATCAAGTCGACTTCCAAACCGCTGACTTGTATCATGAAAGCACAGTTCATTCAGAGTTTGAAAAGTGAGAAGCTATGTGAAGTAATATATTTCAGAAAAAAACTCGAAGAATCCATAAGTAATTTCTCTTTACTCATAATCCCACAATGATGTACTCCAGAAGTTGTCTATAAATTGTCTATACGATCAAAGGGCTATGTTGTGGGTTATAATAATGGAATATCGCTATTGCAAACGGTTACAAAATCATACAGAATTACTTTGATAATCATCACACAAAAGTCTTGCACAGAATTCAAATATGAATCCATTCATATTACAAATCACAGAGAAACCTAATTATCTACAACTTCAAGAAGCAACACTCAACAATTGTATTAACAGTATATTATAATTGAAATAAAACACAGTCACTGCTCTAGGCTGGAAAACCGTGCTCACTGCCAGGAATCCTCTTCAAACTAGAAAATCTTTCAACATCGTTATACCAGCAATTCACGGCACCAATTGAGATCAATTCATTCCAGCATTCTCAATATATATATATATCTATATCTATATATATATATATATATATATATATATATATATATATATATATAGAATATATATATATGATATTGAATGAAATTCCGGTTGATCAAATGAAGGTTTGAAAATGAACATTTTGGGCCTGTGACCAGGATATGTGAGAACATAACTATCGAAACGTCAGGTTTCTTTATTTATTAATTTCTGAAATAAATAAAACTTTCATTTGATCAACTGGAATTTCATCCAATATCAAAAATATGAATGAAAGAATCAACTTCAACCATACAATATATATATATATATATATATATATATATATATATATATATATATATAATATCTATATATATATATATATATATATATATATGTGTGGATACAACTCTTGTACAACGTTCCGTTCTACTCGAGATTAACGTGCTAAAATGTACACTCCCAGTATTACACTAATTAAACCATATTAATGAGAATGTAATATTCCGACAATATAATGATCGCTCGAAGCAATGGGAAGCATTCAAGTAAATATTAGTGTACAATTATTGTCGGCTCCTGGGGGATGCTGTACCGCAACGCATACAAAGAGGAGTGTTGGCGAAATGGTTCATCAATCCAGCACAGGTGTATTCACTTGCTAGTTCCACATGTGAGTGTATTCACGATATTTCACGGAGTTTCTGTGTTTTCTGTTGTGGAGTAGTTGTAGTTATTATTGTGTCTGTCGAAATGTTTGGCCTCACAAACAACGGGATACACTGGGAGAGACGCGGTTCAATGAATGGTGGAAACAGCGAACTTGTTTGTAATCGTTGTTAATGTTGTGACTAAACAATCCGATAGTGTTTATATATATATATATACATATATATATATATATATATATATATATATATATATATATATATATATATATATATATATACTTATATATATATATATATATATATATATATATATATATATATATATATATATATATATATATATATATATATATATATATATATGTATATATATATTTTTCTTTTAAAATATATATATATATATTATATCTATTTATTCATTATTTTCACTCACAATTGCACCAAAGTGCGGTGGCAAGGCCCTAAACCTAATCAACAAAACTCTTAACTCTTAACAATATATATATATATATATTAATATATTTTTCTCCATTAATGTATATTCATATATATGTTTGTATCGGGTTCAATTCATTTGAGAGCATTAATATAAGTGATTATACATAATGATTCCATCATGACATCGATAATGCAGCAATTCAAATTTTGCAGACACTAGAGCCAGGTAATAATTTTTACACCATCGTGTGGTATTACCCAGTAAATCCATCTTCCAGCTTACCTGATTATCTCGCATTCAATCGAGTTGAAGTTGGCTGCCAGTACAAGAGTTAATTAGTGCAAGTGCGGAGTAATGTACAACTGTCATCAAGAAACAGATTCCACCGTTAATTAGATCTCTCGGTTTTCTAACGGTCAAACAAATGCGCCAGAACATTGGATGGAAACTTTTAGCAATTAGTATTGGGCTGTTCCATTTTTAACGATGGAAATTTCCGTTGAATTAATTCGACTCAGCAGTTTCTGAAGTTGGTTCACTACTGTGGAGTTATTTTATGGATACATTCCGAGATAGAATGATTCATATCTATCATATATAAAACGTGTGATCATCAAAAATAACCAACATACTTTTAGAAACTTAATTAATTATATCTAAAGATGACCCTCAATGAACTCGTGTCATTATAAAAATCACGATATCATGTTATATATGAAAACAAGTTTCTCAACAATACATCGTTACCTCACATATTATTATATATATATATATATATATATATATATATATATATGTCATTATATTACATGCTACGTCTTGCGTTATATCGCTTTTAGTAATGAGTATTGAACTCTTCTATAATGAATACATATGTTTGAATTAAGAGTCCATGGGAATCGATTTAGCGGAATTTCAGTTTTTTGGTGATAATTTAATTTCGAATGAGATCAGATATCGGAATTCTGAAAACTAGGAAACACACATATGTTTGATACCTTCAATATTGTTGACGAAGAAACTATTCATCTTGAATCGCCTAGTCAGGCGTAAACGGTTAAAAAATGTGTATTTTCAAGCGTTTACGCCTGACAATCATTTGATCCGAGATAAATAATTATTTCTTCCACCATATTAAAGGTTTAAAAAATATCTATGTTTCTTGATTTTCAGAATTTCGATATCGAATCTCATTCAAAATGAAGTCATCACCAAAAAACTGATATTCCGCTAAATCGACTCCCATGGACTTTTAGGATGAATCTCCTATAAATACTTGATACATTCACGCGAAGTCAAAAGTTTGCATCATTGAAACATACGTAGTAATCTTCTGTTTTATCAGTCACTTTTATAATAATTCTCCATTGTCCAATTATCTACAATATTTTTCAATTCGTTATTATAACTTCGTGACCTATTTCATACTATTTATCTGACTGTCTCTATTATTTGTAGTTAGTTTTCAATGAATTAGCTTCATAAAGAATTGTTGAAGAAGACAATAGACTAAACTATCTGAATTGTGTCACATATATGTAATTCATTCATAATCTCCATCATTTGAACTGAAGATGTATTCTCTCTTTCCAACTCTTTAAGGTTATCATATACATCCTCGATCACCATATAACACTTGACAACGATTGAATTAATTACTTCTCATAACGTTGCGACAGATAATTCATTCAAACTCGTCATTTCCTCCTCAATTAACCTATCCGTGTATATCTTTCAATGTTTGCCGTCTCTCTCCAGCATTATGCCGCATTTACTGGTCTATTGGCAATCGATATGCCTGTGCTGCCACACTAGCACGGTGTTCACAACGGCGGGATAACGCGCTGGGAGCACATTTAAGGGGGTGCAAGCACGGTGTTTATAAAATCAGAGAAATTCATATTCACAATTTTTTTATACGTTCACGAATCATTCGTTCATTCATTTATTTCATTACAGCTTTGGACCATTGGTCCAGTGGCAGTTTATTCTAAATACTATTTCTTATTTTAACAGAATAACTTCCAGTTCAAGTACACAGGTCATAAAAATTTGAGTAGAGCAAAAAGGTGAAAAAAAGTGAAAAAAACAAAAAGTAGTTAAGTATAATTTTGGAATGTGAGTCTGGAGATTTGATAGAATAGTGTTGAAAGCAGAGTATTTTGATGAGGTTTCCATTTTTTTTCTTGGGGGAGATCATTCCAGAGACGAATGGATCTACCAAGAAAAGATTGGAGGTCTCTGTTGATGTTATGTCTTGGTAGGTATATCTTGAGTTTGTGGTCATTCCAACCACAACAATCATTGTAATTGAATGAATAATATATCATTTCCAAGATAATTATATGTCATTTGATTGATATAATGTTTCATCTCCGTGAATTGAATCAGTTTCAAGATAATACGTCAATGGATACCAAGAATGTGATGGAATTCATCGACATATTATTGTGAAACTGATTATGCTCACACAAATAGAATGCCATACAAATTAGAGAGCATGAAGTTACTTTGGGGTTGATATACTGTTGTGCCATGACACTTGTCAGTGAACATAGACAAAAACGATAAGGATGAATTTCTCTATTTTTCAAGCTCCGTGAAGAAGAAAATGAGAATATGAGAATCACGAGAACATATGATGAAATAATGAATAATACTACAACTGTAATAACTTTAAGGAATTACTCACTCAATAACCTTCAAGATCAACAATAAATCAAATTCGGTGTTGACTTAACGCGGAACAATCTCGTTAGCTGACCAAACCCAAGTGTTTTAATGAGGATATAATAAGGGCTTTCTAATGTCGTTAGGGTTGCTGGCAGATGGACCGAAACAGTCTTTGTTGAATTAGACTTCACAGTTGCGGCCAAGGAAACAAGATTAGAGGAAATTAGAGGGCAGTGATTAAGTTTAAGTGCAAGAGGTAAAGTCCGATTTAATAACGAGTAAATGGGAATAATATAGTAAGATTTGATTAGGGGGGTAAATACAACCAGAGATGAGATTAGGAAGACGAGGCAGAAGGATATTTGGCATTAGAATCACGGATGTTTGGTAAGGGTGGATTTTGATTACGTAGAAATATGTTAGTGGGGGAGGGGGGGGGGTGAGAAGTTTGGGGGCGTTTGAAATCGTTTCGGAACGGGGTTAGTGTTATTTGTGAGGCTAGGTGAAGAGAGGTGATAGATTTACGAGGTGCAAGGTTTGGAAAGGTAGCGAGTAACGGAGAGGCTAGATAGATGGCGAGGAGGCGGCGAGAGAGAAAGAAAGGAACGCGATTAAGAGAACACCCCTCAGACAGAATAGAGTCGGCTTTCCACTTCGCTCCTTTGTTCGTTGCAAACGTTACCGATTAATCCCGATACTAGCGCTCGCGTGGTGATCTTTACGAACGACAATCTCTCCGTGGCTTAGTGAACCGGCACGAGCGGATTATTGGGCGTCGATACTGGATGTCCTGGATCAATCGGGTGCTGAGTTGTTAGCTTGTTGGGAGTGGATGTTAACGGGAGGAACTGTCGGGATGACACGGGAACGAATGTCCAGGAGATGTTTCACGAAAGACGTAATGACTGACAATTGGGGTGGAACTAGTTTCACAGCTTTTAGGTGGATTTTAGTCAACCCAATACGCTTTTTTCATATCCAGGAATTCGGCTTATGTAGGTTCTATTTCTCAATATAGGCCCCAAAGACCATTTGCATTAAACTTATGAGTTGAACATGTATTGTATACAATTACAAGTTACCCTTGAAATTAAGTGATGACATATTAATGTTTCTGCCTCTAGATTAAAGAGCGATTAAAGTCAGCACTTTTTAGATATTTATAAATATGCATAAGTCTATGCCATATATTGTACGTCAACCTGATATATGTATTTTCAGATTTGTCATAAATGAATCGATCAATTTGTGATGGTGAATAAATTAAATTGAATTGAAAACATGGAGAGATTCTCCGTGTTAGTTCGGGTGATGCTCACTAAAACATTTTCTCAAATAAATATAGATATTATTTCATAGAATTTTCCATAGAAGTACAATATTGATATTATTATACTTATTTCGAAATGTTTCATCTGTAATGATTCTGTTGAATCGAACGATGAACGTTTTTTACAGTTCTATAAATAGTTTTTCTCTAATACGTACAGGAATGATATTTGATCACATCTAATACATTTTTAAACTGTTTTTTCGAGTGTACTATCACAATAGTCAGTACGTTAACAATATTACAAGTTGACTCTATTCATTCCACGTTTAGTCAGCTGCAAAAATATACTCTCCTGAAATGTGATATTTCCCATTCACAATACATATTCATGAATGATTCGAGAGTCCAAGAGAACCTTGCTGAAATCATATGAGACACACAATGCCGATACAGAATAATACTGACCAGCGGTCACTGAAATAATACTTACTCTAAGACCCCGTTCACATTACGGACATTTGTACTAGAGTAAGTCTACTTGACCGACCTACCCACGGACATTTTTGTGTGTAAACGATCGTAGGTAGATAGTGCGGCCGGTAGAGTTAGTAACCCTACCACCGTGGATATGTGTGTGTAAACGGACATTGGTAGCTGTACTGCCATCTAAGCTCTGTCAATTTGCAAAGGAATCACGAAATAAATAAGGCGGAAAACATTTTGCGGCAAAACAGACTCGACAAGAATGGCTCATACTTCTGATATTTCTTCATACTTCATCATATTTCTGCTCATACTGGCATTTCTCATGATATTGATTTCATTATTTCCTCTCCTTTTTGCTAGAATTTCCAAACCTAACCCAACTAATCCAGGGAACGTGTCAGTCACGGTAGATTTTTCGAGGAATCAGATTTTTTTCCATAGTGAATTCCACGTAGATGAAATTGATAACATAAGCCATTTGTTTTTTGTAGCAGAATGATTGTATCTAGTACATGTTCACAAAAAGACATTATCATGTCATCGCAAGTTCTATCCCGGGTGAACTCATTCTGGTATAGCTCTTGAAATAACTGAGTTGTTCTAGAGAAAAGTACAGATATACTTTTATAGTATATCCAGTCCTCACATTGGTAATTCTGGTAATTCAATTCAGGGTCATATTGGAAAGATCATCACCAGAATTTTACAAAATATGACCATTAAGTCAGTCGATACGACAGTATCAAAATCACATAACAAATAAATGAGAAATCAAATTGATGGATATAATCAATCAATTTATGGATATAATTTGAAAATGTCATGATAATTTATAGGAAATAATTAATATATCATACATATTCATTAGAATATCTAAATTATATATTATTCATCCATTCATATATATCAACATCATATAACTGTATTGTTGAAAGTTGAATATAGTATTACAATAAAAACCCGAGAACATAATATCACTCCCCGAGAAAAGCGAACAGTGTACACAATACTTGACTCTAAATCATAAATAATAACGGTTTAACTGAAACGAAAGTTTCCCATATGTCTTTCACTGTCTGTAGATAAACCTTATTTGTCACATCAGATAGTAGACGCTTCTGCTTCCAAACAAACTCCACTCAAAGCCCTATTGAGACTAAATCGAGCTTATCTCTGTTACAATTAATAGCTGCGTTTATATATTGTGAGTCAAGCTTTGTCTGAAGCTTACACCCTCCAGTTAGTCATGTGATTGTGCAGTAGGGTGTTGCAAGACGATAATCACACGATGAAAATATATCAACATCATGAAAATTCAATATATTATCATGATTTTTGCCTAGTCTGCCATTTTGATTATTGGTCTACATTTTGGTGGAAGTGCCGTGTTCAGTTGAAAAGTTATTATTTGCTTCGTGCTTCATTTGTGGTCATACCTTTTATATATTCACGATAAATTCGAGTTATTTGTGTCTCATACATAATTAGAGGAAGAGATATTTGGTTGTTGGTTCGCAAAACAGGATTTTGGTGGAAGTGCCGTGTTCAGTTGAAAAGTTATTATTTGCTTCGTGCTTCATTTGTGGTCATACCTTCTATATATTCACGATAAATACGAATTATTTGGGTCTCATTCATAATTGTAGGAAGAGATATTTGGTTGTTTTGTTCGCAATTCAGGATTTTGGTGGAAGTGCCGTGTTCAGTTGAAAAGTTATTATTTGCTTCGTGCTCCATTTGTGGGCATACCTTTCATATATTAGGGATAAAATTGAGTCATTTGAGTCTCATTCGTAACTAGAGAAAGATATATTTGGTTGTTTTGTTCGCAATTCGGGTCCTGATCGAGAATATCCCTTCAATTATTTGTATGCTGCTCAACGATCCTACCAACAGCTAGGTTATAACTGAGAATGGTTTATTGACCCGAATATTCATTCAATGAATTGAACTTCTTGCAAATATACATTTTATTCTACATTCTTCAACATGATATATTTCATTGTAAATGTTATTCCAAATGTTCACCATATTTGTGTTGACCATATTTAACCATCCAACTTATAACATTCCAATTCCTCACTGCAAAAATAGTTTGTGTTCAAAAAACAATTGTGCAGTGGAAATCTCGTCGAGAGCTACCACACTACGAAGTTAGTTGTTACTACTGTAAAGTTACTAGCATAACTCTTCATTCAAGAAGTGCTGTTAATGAATTGTACAACCACATGAGAATCGCGTACCGTTGACAATCATGTGGAATGTATAAAATACAGATTTTGTTGTATGCCTTAAAACACCTCAGTTCATTCATTACTCACCCATTATTCATGTTATCTGGTCCATCCCGGCTGCTTATTTTTATTCTTCAGAATTGTAACTCAATCGTGTTATTATTGTGAAATATGTTGAAGAATGTTTTGTATTTATATTAGGAATTGACTGGTTCAATACCGTACTTGATATGTTCAAATTCTGTACCGATACAGTTATCATTATCATCATTATCATTGTTATAGATCAAATTATACTCCAATCGTTCAAAGATCTGATACGATACTTGCCAAAAAATGTAATAATCATACTGTTTGGAATCAGTGGATCAAAATGTTTGATACATTTCCTGTAATTTCTTGAATTTTTTGTGATATCAGTCATCTAGTTTATTCTGAATATCAGAACGTTCAATACTCAATTCTCTCAAAAATCAAATAATAATTTTTTAGTAAGTGTGTATCAATAATGAAAATATATCCGGTTTCCTATACCTCCATTTTGATTCAATATTGGAATAATCAATCTTTGACAACCCACCTTCTATCTCGCATTCAATATATTTCATATAATTATCCAAATATCCAACATATTATAACTGATAATACAAACATCCACAACCTTACTCTCATACAAAACATTCTAATACTACTAATATACAAGTAGCTTTTCAGGAAAAATCTCGTAAAATCCATGTGGCCACCCTGGCAACTCAGTCAGTTGAGGCACTGCTTCAGGACGTGAAGTCACCGTTGGGCGTGGGTTCAAATCATGGGTTTCATGAACGTATTTTCACTTATCATGACTTCGAAGTTCCATAATCACCTATCTATTCGTACCCCCGTATAACCTAGTTATTGGTGAGGTCGTTGAGTGAGCAATTATCATCATCAAAAATACACTTCAATAACTCTTCAACGCATCACAATTGATCGCATCGAGATTGTAGAATCGAATCGTCAAGTATTTGTAGGTACTCGTATTAGTAATAGTTTCATTTATTCATTAACTCTTTTAGCCTTAGAAGGATCCATTTCAATTTTCAGAAACCATTTATATAATTTGTATCAAGTCAGTGTGCAGCCATTTTTTTTTCTCATATTATGTGCATTTTTTTATTTTTTACTATTCTTTTTCTAAATATATATTTTTTTCTAGAATTTAGCTCAATATTATTATTATTTTCCTGTAACTTTCACTAATTATTAATATTCGTTGTTATTATTTTTTATTCTGTGTCTGTGAGCAACCTTCATTACAAGGCATAGCCTTTATTTTAAATCAATAAAGAATTTATATATTTATATATATATAGCCTGGCTGTTGTTTATTATCACTTGTTAACCTCTGATATCATCTCTAGCCAACAGCACTTCACAGCTAGTATACACGAATCATTATTAATAAAGTTATATCTGACCAAAAACACAAAACGCTAAACATCAAACATTATCATTGTTCTTTTTCACAAAACAGAAGCAAACATGAGCACAAATATATGCAATGATATGAAAAGTCCCCAGACATGTTATTAAAACCTCGTGAACACGATGTTATCTGTGAATTGTGAACTAGATAACATTTCATTACGTTTCACAATCAGCTTGCACGTTTCACCCATGGCAACTAATCAGTTATCAAATCGTCTTGCAATATGAAATACACTATCATCAAAATGTTGTTTTTATTTGTAAGTTGGAATTAAGGAAATGCTATATGTGGACTCAATTGGATATGCCACTCAAAACAAACACCGTTACACATAAAACCTTCCCACTGTTCCTGTCGTACCCCCATTGGAATGTGCTACTTATGCTTTCCAAATGGAGCTTGTTCGAAATTATCGAAGATCATTGAGTCATTGAAATATTCGAATATCTATGATTAAATAGCTGGATATTTTTGTAATGTCATTTTGAATATATATTCATGTAACGTATGTTTTATTCATTCAATCTGTAGGCTACATGATCGATAGTTTCCCATTGGAAATTATTTTGTGACGATCGAAATATGTTTGTAACAAATAATTATCACGATCGATTTTTAATTACTGATATAAAATTACTATCAAATTCTCATGTTGAATATATGTTTCTGGAATGATATCATAATTTGTTCGAATTTGATCGTTATGATGAACATTATCATCACTTTGTAGAATTATGATATCCACATTTCACTTTTTGACATTTTGACATTCGACATTTGACATTGAGTGGACTTTGTTGGAATCTGGTGTAACGATATTCATATTTGATGATATGCACAGACATGGTTAGATGACTATCAACTGTATAATCAAGCTCATTTATTCTGATTCACTCCATAGATTTAATATCATCAACAAACCAAATGAATTCAAATATCTCTTTTTTTAATAAAACTCATTCACTTTCGCAAATTACGAAAACTTCATACACAGATTCCAGTGAAACGGATAACAGGTGTTTCTGGTGAAAGTTTCTCGATTTTCTCGTTGCCAACTTCCACATTGTGTTACTGTTACTGACTTTTCCGTCACGAAATGTGAAATATTATCCCTTTATCAAGGTAAATTGAAAGTTCAATCGATAAATATATATATGGAATGTCAATTATGACCGATTCCATTATCAATATATCATAAGGTTATTACTGCCTACTTATATACATGAATATGGCGTCCAGTAATGGTTTTCAAATTACAGTTCGGAATATGAATGTTATCAATCATTATTTTCATTGAATCAAATGATCCATGAGTGGGTTTTCTGCACTTTGATGGCTGTTTACATATACCTGTATAGAGCCTCTTCAAAATAGTGCTGTGGATTATCGTCAAACAATTTCCAGTATTTTAATTACTTCAGAAAAGATCATACAAATTATATACGAATGCATATGCAGATATGAAAAAAAATACTGCAGAATAGTCTGAATGGAAGTTTCATAAAGAAATAATATTGACGATTCTATGTAATAAAATAATACTCCATTATACATGCAACGAGGTTTAATATCAATAGGTTGCTCTACACTCATTTTCTCTTTTATAACCTCATATTTCTCTATTTCCCATAACAATTTACCTCTGCACGAATTGCTTGGAGTATGTGTAGTGTAATTTCCCTGCGATGTTTTATGTCGTTGGAGCATGCGAGATTCGAACTCAGTACGAACCTATCAAGTGCAAGGATTTCATTTCCCGAGCAGTGGTCAAATTCTCATTAGTGGCGTTATATTCCCCTGAGGTATCGCTGTACGATATTCTAATCGACAAAATAAAAGCTCAACTTTATTCGATACCACAACGCGGAACTGGCTTGTATATCTGAAAACTGGAATATTCATTTCGAACATATTTTTGTGAATCGGAATAATAATAATAATATATTTATTGTCTTATTATCCTATTACAATAACAATATAGAACGTTTTACAATTGTATTGACGGATGTTCAGACATTATTTTGTTAAGTAAACAATTATTATTTCATAAAATGTGCATCTTGCGAGAAGTCTGACTATAGTTAATTAAAACATGATTCATTTAGTTCAATTTAAATCAAAATACATTGTAACCACTTCATCATGGTTCTCATATTGTCCTCAACTATGTATATAATTGGACTCGAATGAGAGTGGTAGTTCATGTATTAGGTTCGTTTTTATCTTCACGTTTTATGAGAGATAATAATATCTATATCAGTCCCGTAGAGCCATGAAATCACAACAATATAGTCATGGAAGTTTTCAAAATGGCAGTTTACAAAGTTTACCAAAGCTTCGAATTCTGTTGAAGTAGAGTGAATACGGAATCGATATTATGAGAAGCGTTTTGTAGAACTTTATTCTTTTATTTGTATTCAATATGATATTGGCAAATAAGTAACAAGCCCAGTCACGTGTTCATATTTATGAAACTATCATTTTCTCACTGTTGGATGTGAGAATGGATTTCTAATTGTGTAACAAACATTTTGTTCCCATCACCATGTGTCAAACAATCAAGTGTACAAGAATCAATCCGAAAATATTAGTTCTTGAGCTAAGCTCGAGCTAAATAAGTCGCAGGAGAGAAGTTTTATCTCACTGATATTATATTATCTATATATATATTCTATTCATTCCATAATATGATGATAAAATTGTAAATTTCCACAAAGAATGTACGAAATTGTTGAATGAAAGTTTATTGACATTATTTTATCTCAATGATAATATGTATTATGAACATTATGTGTTGATTTAAAATTCAACTTAAAATTTTACATTCATAGACATTATTTCAATTATTATTTATATATTAATTTACCTCTTCATAAACTCGAATGTATATTCTTTATTTCAAATGACAAATTTCATACCTGTATGTAAACTTATCCAAAAAGTATGTACGTATATGTAATGGTGCCAAGGAATGCTGAATAAATAACAAATAACAAATAACACTCAGTGCATTTGTTGTGTTCACGTCATATCTATCTTAATAACTGATCACATATTGAATTGAATGAATAACTAGACAGCGTCATTACTTTTGCTCTGACCTTTGCTTCATTGTATTCTCTTCATCTCCTTTCTTTGAGATATTGGTATGCAAGATATATTTCAGAGGGAGAATCGTCAGCTCCCTTTCGACTTGTTGTCTTTTGCTAGGATCAACCAAATCGCAGTATATATTCTTTTATATATATACAATAATACACATATATTCATATATATATATATATATATATATATATATATATTGTTGCGATGATAGTGTTTCATCCCGGTCGAGTTTCGACCCTGAACTCTTATCAGCTGAGCTGAGGTATTCTGCCCTTCAGGCATTTAGCCTATACCATTAGGGATGAGACAAATAATTACTTTAGTCTGTATCGCAACGTCATGGAGATATGACCCATTGTACGTTTTTCAATAAATGGTTCATGTGATTACTTGTGAGTTTCGCTTCAATATATACATATATATATATATATATATTGAAGCGAAATATATATATATATATATATATATATATATATATATATATATATATATATATATATATATATATATATATAGTGTTATTGTGTGCGTTGTATCGTCTAGTCTTCCGAAAAATAGCATCGGATTTCCCGTCTGACATTCGTCCATATCCACTTATAGGAGTACTCGTCTCATATTGTGTTTAAATAAGTGGGAGTATCACGAATTATCTGACATACATGAGAGCGTATGAGCATCGGATTTCTTTCTGATTCAATTGATGAACATTCATTCATACGATGTATCCCATCCAAGACATATTTCGCTGGGTTGATTGACCATCATGAAATGACACATTTCGTCGGTTATAAAAATTGCTGACAATAAAATCCCTGGGACGTCATTCTAAAACTCAAAAACGAAACGAAATCAGGCCATCTTCGATTTGTCGCAACTATTTCGTATACTTCAACACGGTGTATCATATGGGCTCTGGCACTTTCGTCACGCATCCATTTCGTTCACTGTTATTGAATAAAGGCCCTACTCATTATCATTTTTTCTTCATTATTATTTTTATTGATTTATCTCGTTTCCCTTTCATTCTGATGAATTATGTTCATGATTATATATTTATTCAGTACCTTTTCAACGGCATATATAAATGTATTGAAATCTATATGCATGTTATGTACCCATTATTATTTTTTGTAACCTATATTTTGGTTACATAATTTGACTGACCAATATCATTGTATATGATCAACATGGAATACAAATATATTATTATTATATTATCATCATTATGTCCACCAATTTAATCGATAATCAACAGTGATGTAGTCGCTATATGAGGTTCATTAATACATAACGGGAAATATCTAATAAAACTGACCGAAAGTGGTGTCTTGTTTGTTTTTCTCTCAGGCAAACCGTCGCCAACTGTTTCTTGGTTCGTGAACGACAAGCTGAAAGAAGGCCTCCTGGAAACGACAGGACATCACGTGGTCGTGAACCGCTTGGAAGTGCCTCGAGTCCACAGAAAACACCTCAACACGACGTACAAATGTCAAGCCAGCAACACAAAGCTGATATTGCCAGCCGAGAAAACAGTTCGACTCGAACTATACCGTGAGTTGTGATAATCACGCTGAAGCAAGATTAATATTTCTCTCTCTCTCTCTCTTTCTCTCTTCGTATTCGTCTCTCGTTCTATTTCTCTCTTTCTCTTGCTATTTCTCTCTCTTTCTCTATCTCTCTCTTTTTCTCTCCTTGTCAACTTTCTCTTTTTCTCCCTCTCCCTCTATCTCTTTCTCTCCTCCTCTCCTTCACTCTCGCTCTCTCTCTTTCTCTCTCTCTATAGTTATCTACCCGTATTTGTCTCTGATTCCATTTCTCTCTCTCTGTTTCTCTCACTATTTCTCTCTTTTTCTCTCGCTCACTCTTTTTCTCTCCTTGTCAACTTTCTCTTTTTCTCCCTCTCCCTCTATCTCTTCCGCCCTACACTCTCCCTCTCCCTCTCTCTTCCTCTTCCTTTTTTCCCTCTTTCTTTCTTTCTCTCTCTTTCTCTCTCTTCTTCTCTCTATATCTGTCACTCTCTGCAACCGTGTTTTCTTCAACTAACGTCAACTTTGGATAACAATTATTATGAATAAAGTTTTGCGAACTATACCGAAGATTGTAGCTCGTTTATCGCAATCCTGTAATGAGATTGAGAACTTTTGTCACAATATGAAACACCTAACTTTTCCGTGCTTAACACGTTGTGAGTAATGACATCCTGAAGATCACGTGACATGTTCCAATGTTCTCTGGAGTCTTGAACATTGTGATATTCATGGATTTGGATCGAATTGAACAATTACATTGATCATATCGAATCAAATGAGAGTTTCAAAAGGATCATGAGGAATTATTCACCAATACTGAATTGTAGAAATATTGAAAATTCAAAAATATAATTGAAAATATATTTTTACCCAAAAATTTGATGGGAATGGAAAATTACCCATCATTTTAGCTGCTGGAAAACTTTGAGGAATAATTTATAGTTCTGTTATCTCATGCGTAGGATCGACATATCGATTTCATCGATCACAATATTCTAGTCACTTCAATTGGTCACTTATTCTAGTCACTTCAATATTCCAAAACCTCAAATGAAAATTCAAATAAAGGAAGGAAGAGATATTCAATTATCCTAATGAATTAATCGGATGATCACCAACAAATAATTCACACACACACATCTGATAGATAAAAATGCACAACCAAAACCCATGCATCATCCAAGATGCTCACCCTCCTCCAGATTCTCCACCAGTGTGTTTTCATTCAACTGGATCCCTATTCCTGAGATAAATGAGATGTGAGAAAATAAGTGAGAAAATTATCTCATATAGTAATGACATATTTTATCTCATATTTTATGTGAGATACTCGTTTTTATTTACTCATTCTATTTGAATAAAAATAAGTGAGAAAACGAGTATCTCACATAAAATATGTGATGAAATACGTCATTATTATACGATATAGTTTTCTCACTGATTTTTCTCACATCTCATTTATCTCAGGAATAAGGGTCCTGGCAGCTCCATATCAACCCCTAGGGTCAACGAATCCACATAACCTTCTTCTCCAGACACACATCAATATAAACGCCGTGCTAATCTGCCTCCATGTCCCAACGTGTCTCTATCCACGTGCGTGTTTGCAGTGAAGCCTCTTTCCGTCCGGCTGCTCTCGAAGCCGAGGGTGTTGGAGACTAACAAGGAGTATGTAATGACGTGCGAGGCTTCGGGCTCGCGACCTCAAGCCACTGTCACCTGGTGGAGGGAGAACAGGAAGTTCAAACGAGGCAAGGTGAGTGGATGGACGGATAGATTTTAATGATATAGCAAAGACCGTGTTATCTGAGTGGATGCACTACTTGTAGGACTGGGACGTTTTTTTATAACTCAACGAAACGAAATCAGGCCATCTTGGATTTGTCCCAACTCCCAACTATTTCTTATACTTTTACTTTGGGTTCTGACACTTTCGTCACATATCCATTTCGTTTACTGTTATAGAATAAAGGCCCAGCTGAAGTGAATTATAATATAGATATTCTGCTTCACCCTCAATGTCCAATGCGTAAAACATCCAAATGATGTAATTTTCACTATATTTATAATTATCTCCACAAGTTTTCGAATAGAAATAGTAGAGATATTTATCGGATGAACAGATATTTTAATTGGTCTAGCCACGCTCTACTTATTTTTCTGTATTTCTTGAGAATCTAACGAATTACTTCCTTTTGCATGGATAACATAAAACACTCAATGGCAATAATACAGATGGCGTCGTCTGTTCCATTCGTGATGAAACTATAATATACAATTAAATAAATCATTTCGAAGAAAAGCAAAACTTTGATAATGATGTGAATCAAAGAGGGTGTGAAAAAATATGTTTATAATCATTCCAAATGGCCTAGCACAATAATAATTCACTTCACTCCGATACGCGCGCTAGCATCGCTCTGTCGTCGCTTAGAAGGCTCAGTTTTGCGTCTTATAGTCCATCTCACCGATCTGTAACAAGTGTTTATATCTCTTCGACCCGCTCAACTGCTGAGTAGGTAAATATTTCAATAAAATCTCAGCACTAACAAAGGAAATCTTCTGTCCACCATTTGGAGGACAAGTTTATAACTAGACAGGATTGTGGTACGTCGGTGCTAAATCGCTTCAGAAATCTATTTCATCTAAGGCCTAGTCGTTTTTGATATTCACATGTCATAGATGATATTAAAAATATTCGAAAAGTTGTTCTGATCCTGAATTTTCAGTTTTCTAGATTATTTAAACTCTCAATTTCTGTAGATTGTTTCAGATTTCATTTGACTTCAGAGCCGGTTGTATCAAGTGATGATTAGTGAATTAGGCAAAGATTAGCAAATTAACTTGTTATTACCCTCAGATACATGTCCTTTTTTTCAGCAAAAGTAATGATTAAATGATTAATATTTAATCATCAGTTGGTACAAGCGGCTCTAAGTATGATATATTTGATTAGAATGCAAGAGTGTACGAGTCCAAGTCTGTATGAGTCTGTAGAGATGCTTGACATGAATGTGTATACGTGGTGGAGGGAGAGAAGGAAGTTCAAACGAGGCAAGGTGGAAGGAGGATGGCGACAGATTATAATAGTACGCGCACTTGAACCGATATGTGGCGAGACCGGTTCGGTAAGACGGGATAATGATGCGTGAAGAGGCGTCCATTAGACGGTCAACAGTTCAACGGAGATTTGTTTTCTCACGTTTTACTTGGAATCTCTAAGAATCTTCAGGAAATCTGTAGTTTCGGAGATATGTGTAGTTCGCTAATCTATTGTTCAGTGATAATATAGGTATATATCAAACATCTGTACATGCCTCATTGGAATCATACTCTGTTGCATTTTCTTCGGAATATATTATCGTACCCTAGTTGACACGAATAAAACTTTCACAAACGTGAAAGCGTGGAAAAACGTGAGGATTCAGAATGAAAAGAACTTTTGGCATCATTCGTACCTTCGTCATCACTGGACCTAAAACTGTAGATATAGAAAAATGGTTATGAATTTCGATTTGATAGATTTCTGAAGAGATTGAGCCGAGTCGCACCACGACCCTTATAGGATTACAGAAATGTTCTAGAAATTCAGGAGAGAAACATTTTTTTGTTACTGTTGCGAAATGTTTGACATGACCGGCACATGCAGCGCAGTGGTTAACGCGCTCGCTTTATGTGATCCGGGGAGACGAGGGGAATTCCGAACCCAGTTCGATCCCCGCCGCCGACCATCTTTACAGAGGTTTTTCATGGTTTGCCTCTGTAGTCTAGGCTAATGCCGGGAACCGGGATGGTTCCTATAAGTCGGCCATGACCGCTTCCTTCCCACTATCCTTCTCATTACCCAAGAACCTTCGTCTCATCATCCCATCATCTCATTAATCATCCATCCGACGCCATTAGATCTCGGTTATAACAGTGCGTCGTTGAACCCAATATGAAAGAAAAGATTGACATGTTTACCCACTCAACAGTTAAGCTGATCGAAGGTATGTGAACACTTGTTAGAGATTGGCGAGCAGACTATACGAGTACTTGAAACGATATGTCTGTATATGTGGCGAGACCGGCGTATGAAAAGACGAGATAATGACGCGTATAGACGCGTCCATTCGACGGTCAACGGTTTACCGTCTGGAGGAGATGGTTTAGTTTCTTCACTGATGAGATTAACATGGAAAAAGTGATGCATCATTATTTTTGATCTTTATTTGTTGGTGGAGTTCATAAAGTTTATGACCATACTTTATCATTTTGCATGATCTTTTTCTCTGTTCTATAGTACTAGAATTAAATAGTTCAGTGGAATTAAAACCATTAGAAAATGTTGCTGTCAATGGAAATTAATCTGTTCACATATTTATTCATAGCCTCGATTAGGAAACAATGATTTTGAATTGGGTTCCGATTCTATTGAAAAAACATATATCGATGATCTTTTAGACGTTTCTGTAAAATTCTCCGTATAGCCTATAACCATGAAATTAATTCGAAAAAATAAATTCTTTCCATTGTCGAATAGAACCAAAAATGAAGCTCTGAAATATTGTATACAGTGCAAACATAAATCGATACTGATTCAATTGTTGCGGAACAAACTAAAATAACACCAACTAATATAAACTGCATTATCATCAAACGTAGTTATATTCTATCGGAACTAGATTCACTTCGGGTCACTATTATTAATACCACAAACTTCATGAAAGTTTGACTTCCGTATCGAGTTCTGGTTTTTCAGTCAGTTCGATCTGAAACGTTTCAGGTCAGCTGTTTCGCGGTGTGTGACCACTAGTCGCTAGCAGTGCATTCATCGCAAACAAAGTACGAGTACATGTCAAGTTTACAGCCATGACGTTATAAGCTACACTATAGTCGCTCAAGAGTTCAATATGGAAGACAATTCAGCGGAATTTTAGTTTTTTGGTGATAACTTCCGAATGGGATCAGATATCTAATTCTGAAAACGAGGAAACAGATATTTTCAATACCTTCAATATGGAAACTATTTATCCCAAATATCCTGATTATCTGCCTGAATTGATTAATCATTTGATTAAATAAAAATGACCAAGTCACACTATAGTCGCCCAAGAGTCCAATATGGGCGTCAACTTAGCGGAATTTCAGTTTTTGACTTTTTGGTGATAACTTTCGAATGAGATCAGATATCTGAATACTGAAAACGAGGAAACAGATATTTTCAATACTTTCAATATGATGAAAGAAAAAAACTATTTATCTCAAATCATCTGACTGTCTGCTCAAATTGATCAATCATAATTATAATTGAATGAAAATGACTATATTTGAAGAGTGTATTTTGGAAAATGTCGGTGAATGAATCGTCTACTAACACGGTGTTTTGTACATTTATACAAACATCAAATTGTTCATTCTGTTTCGAACCACCAATGGGCATGATATATCGGAACAAATGATAATCAATAATGGGAAACATTGATACAACTGATCATATTGCTAATTATTTCCTCAATGATTTCCGAATTTATTCAAGGATCGGAGATTCAATTGAACGTAGAAAAATATTTCTATGAAAAAAAAATTGTACCAACAGTCAGTTTGGAACTAACTAGTTCTATTTCATACTGTTCTTTTAGTTGTGTTATTTTATAACTTCGAGGTTATTCCAGTTCTGTTGAAAAGTGTTACATAAACATATGATATTGAAAAATCAATAACTGAACGATTATGGAAACGATATCATGAGGTACCTGAATATATACATAATTATATATTATTTAATTATATATATATAATTATTATGTATGTATAGGCCTCTATATATATATGTATGTATATATATATATATATATATATATATATATATATATATATATATATATATATATATATATATATATATATATATATATATATATGTAAAAATGCACGTATACCGAACGTATATTGTAATATCACGCTTGGAGAAACTTTGTCTTTCAGGTTTCGTTTGAGAACGTTGCGCTCCTGTGAACCGATTCGATACTAAAATATACAACTGAGGAGAAAATTGGTTCAGAAATTCCCAGATTATTTCACTCAATTTAGTCAAGACTTAACGGTTTTCAATTCACCAAAGTTCATGTTTATATAGTTTGAGTGATTGGACTGTAGTTTGGACGAGTTTGGACGAGTTTAGACGTATATATTGTATAATTGGATCTAATAAGTTAATCGATTACTTGGGTCAAGCTTTCAGATATAGCACTGTGAATGGTAATGGAAGTTTGATTATTTGCAAAACTTCATTTATTAGTGCATTACAGAACTTTTCAAACATCTAAGTACCAACCTAATTGAACATTTACATTAGAAAAACCATGAAGCAGATACATTAAAGCATCGTGTGCGGAAGTGTGTTTGATTAGATAGCGTAAAGCGAAACCTCGAATTCCACTCCATGCAGAAATAGTCCTGACTTATTTTCATATGTTTTTTTTTTAATTTGGTATACATGTCATTCTGGTAAGCGTATCCCAAGTATTGGTGCATCATGCATGGATTGATTCATAACGGAACTTTTTTTTTGTAAAATTTCGGGTGAAAGCTTCGGGTAGAACTCTGAAATTGTGTTCTTTGCGAATAAAATCACATCTTCACAGAATTTTAATAAGATTTTGATACAAGGGTCTGTCAATTTTGAAAAAAAATAACGAATTCTTGAAACAAAGATCATGATTATGATGACAGAATGTGTATTATCTATTTTCATGGGTCAGTCAAAGGGATGATTGACACGTCATCATGTATTCACTAAGGGCATAATTATAATCAATAGTTTCAAATTAAAGATGAGTATATTTGTTCGAACTCATGTGTATTACGCTACGATAAGTTCATTCCATATTCATATCTCCCTTTATTTTTTAAAGCATTCACTGTATTTCCCTTCAAGGACCCACCAATTTGAAGTTAACTCTCTATTTCGTTCAACGGAAGATATTGACATTTTTTATCAGCCACTTCGTGAGCCCAAGAACGAGTACAAAGATTCTCTGAGAACTTATACCGTATACTTAAACATTCTATTGAACAGCGAAACACAAAAGTATTGGTCGTAATTTGCTTTACGTTATATTCAACATTATTATTCAAATGCGCATTGATGGATGTAATTCTCTTTGTTTCATTTTTCAAATATTGCCTGAAATTTCTCCAAGAGGAATTCAACTGTATGAATATTATATTGAATGATATGTAATGAATAATCCGGTCTTTTTGCCAAAGCGCTGATCTTGTCTTTGAGTTGATCATGGGAAGATGGGATGATTAGGAACAGGTAGTTTGCTCTCCAGTTCAATTCACAGCGAAAGTTGGGAACTATTTAGAACGAGAAGAAAAATTTGATTACATTAAAAAAAAAATGAGTTTTTTTGTCCATAATATTAAAATAAGTGAGGGAAATATCATTCCCAATGACAGAGGAATATATATCAAGAATTATAATGCTGCTGTATAGAATAATAGAGTTTAGCTGGATATGATTCAAGTATTTTATTCAACTATGAAACAAGATGTGAGATATAGTTTGAAGAGAACATTGATCGAAATGAACGTGGAACAAGGAAACAATATTGAAATATGTAAACTGTGTGAAAACATTGAGAAAAAAAATTATACTGTTATTTTCTTCTTTTTTTTCTTGTATTGGCTTCAACGACGCACTGTTATGATAACTGAGATCTAATGGCGTTGGATGGATGATTAATGAAATGATGGAATGATGAGATGAAGGTTCTTGGGTAATGGGAAGGATAGTAGGAAGGAAGCGGTCATGGCCGACTTATTGTAGGAACCATCCCGGCATCAGCCTGGACTACAGAGGGAAACACTGAAAAACCTCTGTAAAGATGGTCAGCGGCGGGGATCGAACTGGGTTCGGAATTCCATTCGCCTCCCGTATCACATAAAACGAGCGTGCCAACCACTACTCTGCATGTGCCAATTGTTATTTTCTCCTCAGCTCTCTTCTTAAATCACCGATCTTCGTTATACTCTTGATATCTTCTTCCAATTCATCCCACTCCGTTCATATTTGTTGCATAACAAATATGCGCCAACTCGTTTGATTATTAACTGTGATGTTTGTTGTTGCACAGTTCGAGTTGTCTGGCAACGAGACGACGGTGGTGAGCACAGTGACGTTCACGCCGACGCCTGATGACGACACGATGGTGATCAAGTGCCACGCGGAGAATCCCAGTATACCCGGCTCGGGGCTCGAAGACGCGTTCACCTTCAACGTCGTCTGTAAGTTCGGATCATGCAATCACACTCGATGAATTTGATATTTGTAATTAGTAGATATATTAAACACAGATTATGATGTTCTGTTATGGATGGGTGGCAAATTTCCTCATTATAATGGGAAAAACCATTCCTAATTCATATATATATATATATATGTAGATAGAGACATCTTTTGGGTTTATTTCTTGGATATTATTCAATCAAAAGTACCTTCGTTTCGTCAGGATTTGTCCTGGCCTCTTCAAAATCAAAATTGATCACAACCAATTAATCAATATTCATAATCATTTCTACAAATAAAATGTTTTTTTCTATTCTATTCGGAGAAATGATTATGAATATTGATTAATTAGTGATTCTGACTAATTTTGACCCTGAAGAAGCCAGGAAAAATCCTGGCGAAACGTTTTTTTTTTAATCGAATAATATCCATGAAATAAACCCAACAGATGTCTTTATTTCGGAAAAGAGAGTTCCAAATCATCAAATATATATATATATATATATATATATATATATATATATATATATATATATATATATATATATATATATATATATATATATTATTGAGGCTATACAATTGAATCAAGATTACATACTTTGATCAAGAAATGAAAATTACTCCATTATACACTGATGTTGTAGACTCCGAAGAACAATATTTCACTCTTTCGTCTGTTCTTGTTCCTACGCCGTCTGGAGTTCTGACTGCCTGCCTCTCCACACGTACACGCGATACGTTCCTCAGAACTCGCATTTCCTTCCCACGAGGCATTTCAGAACAGCATTCGGATATGTTATGTGCTACATGTTTTACATTGGGAGAAAAAAATTAAAATAAAATAAGAGGGAAATTCCTATGGCAAAAATACTTGAGTTATTCGGTAGCTTCCCGATTCAGTGAAATCCCGGTTTGTCTACTTGCTTGAAATGTGGTGAGATAAGTCAAACAATCGGGATTTTACTGAATCGGGATTTTGATAATTTGGGACAGTCGTCGAATAGGACAGACAGACATGTAAATGGCTGAAAGTAGACGAATCGGGATTTCGATGAATTGAAACGGTCAAAAAATTGATATTTCGGTTAATTGTGCCTTTCGATGAATCGGAATTTCGATGAATTGAGACGTTGCTAGTTTACTCTAGTGTTGTTGAATGCGGTGAAATAAGTCGAACAATCGGGATTTTACTGAATCGGGATTTCGATAATTTGGGACAGTCGTCGAATAGGACAGACAGACATGTAAATGGTTAAAGGAGACGAATCGGGATCAAGATGGATCGGGATTTCACTGAGTCGGGATTTCGATGAATCGAAACGGTCGAAAAATTGAGATTCCGTTGAATTGTGCCTTTCGATGAATCGGGATTTCGATGAATTGGAACGTTGCTAGTTTACTCTAGTGTTGTTGATTATCACTGGAAATACTGATCAAATACAAATATATTAATCAATCTAATTATATATGCCTAGTCACACTTCTGTCTGTGGAACTGCAGTCACGGCCATGGAGGGTTCGAGGCTATCATAGGTCAAGTCAACTTCTTTCAATATCGAACAATCATTCGTACCCCCATACAACCCAGCTGTTGCTGTGATAATCAAACTAACATAGTGCATAGTTGTGACATGTTTCCTCTCGGAAGTATTTCCACTGGAACATTCTCGAAAACTTATATCAAGTTTGAGTTTTTCTCCCCAAAATAAAGTGAATTTAGAATTAAAACATCTGAAGTAATGCAACGTCAAGTTTCGTCGTAAATTAGAAGAATATATTCTGTACTCACTTATTCTTCTCATAAATAATTTAATGTGCGACTCACACTCAGGGACAATAATTCAATTCTTCCACGTTTCTTCTTCTGAGTCTCATTTTTTCTCTATTTGTATTTCTCTCGTGCATTCACTTTGCACGTGCATTCAATTTCTTTTTTTTTTGAAAGTATCACACGAAAAACACTGTGCACGGAATGAAATATTCATACTATTCCACTCAAATATTCAACCTGGAATAGTCTGAAATAGACTTCATGACATAGAAAAATGGATTATTATATAATTACAGACCACTTAATTATATCGGCAAATTGAATATTTAAAGTCTGTATTTCTATATTTTTTTGAAAGTGTATTTAGGTTTTTCAAGTTCGTCCTCTCACTATCTCATCCTCATATCTGACCTGAAATAGTCTGAAATAGTTTTGATGAGATAGTGAATGGATCATTATCACAAACCAATCAACTGAATCGAGAATTTGAATTAATGGATTCATCATTGACCCATTGATTCATCATTGATTCATCATTGATTCATTAGTGCGATGGGGTGAAATTCATTCAAGACTTACCAGAAACAACAATCACCTCAGTATTACTACGCACAAAACAACCAAATTTAAGTCTTCCTTCAAATACAATGCCACTATGCTATACAACGCAGTTCCTGAACAGTTCAGGACATTACGCCAAAATGAATTCAAAGCTGCAGTGAAAAGACTATATACCTTCCCCAAAACACCAAGATCGGATCCGATAGCCATCAGTTCTAATTATACATCGTATTTCATACTGTTTTATCATGATATTCATTCATACCATCTTGTTTGTATCCATTATATCATTTAATTCTTATTCTCAGTAATAAGTTGAAATAGTATCAGCTGGTTATATGGAAGAGCAGAATAATTTAGCAATGCTAATATCTGAATATCGCAATTTTTTTCGGAAAAATAAAGACAATTGAATTGAATTGTAAATAATTGATTCATCATTGATGAATGCTAATCATCATTGAACTGGAAGGTGTATTCCCACAAGAGTTTTTCCAGTTTGCGGTCTCATTCTTTCATTTCGTATCCGACCTGGAATAGCTTTCAATTACATGTAATGATGAATCAATCAAATCTTAAACCACTTGATCATGTGCGACGACATGATCATCATCATTGAATTCAAAATTGCATTTCTCAAATTTCCCAAAGATATTCATTTAATTTCATATTCTCTCTGTATAGATTGATTATTCAGATATATACCATTATTTTGGATGAGTTTAATTCAATTTCCTCGAATCTAGGTGAATATAAATGTCTTCAATGAGATTTCATAATGCTTTACATTTAATTTGATTCTGCTACCACCTAATCTCCATTACGAAAACAATACACCCGACCATAAACCTCAAAGTTTCATTAAAGTTGCTTTGACCTATTATTTGAACTCGTTACAAAAAAAACATTCATTTTTTCAACTCATTCCCTTCATTCTTCATCCTTTGAACATCTATTTTCCTAGCTTCCAAAAGGAAATATTGTGTATAAAACATAAACTAGAAAGGTTGTGTGCAGTTGTGTTGAAGCACTGATGCCAACGCTATTTAATATCGTACAATGTTTCAGACTTTGTGTGGTAATTTTTGTTTTGTTTTCTGTGTAAAGTGTTAGAAATATTGCAGTTGGTAGGACTTGATATAAATGCTAGCTTTCGTTGCTGGTTTGCTTAAACCTGGACATTCAAAAACAACGCAACGAACACACATTTCCCAAGGTTTATTTATGGTGAGATGTCATTTAGCATAATGCAAAGTGAGCCAACGCAATTTCAGATGCGGACATTAAAAATACAAACATTTTATCATAGTCAATGATATGATACAACTATACATTTAATTATACATATAGCCGTCCTCGGTAGCTCAGTCAGCCAAGGCATCGTTTCAGGAATTCAATCACTGTTGGTTTGGGTTCGAGTCCCGTATATTGCATGTGTTTATGTTAGATTCCATTCACTGATGATCAGTTCACAGTTTCATAACCACCTGTTTATTCGTATCCCCGTATGACTTAGCTGTTGATGGGGTTGTTGAGCAAACAAAAATCATTATATATATATATATATATATATATATATATATATATATAGGGGCCTATATATATATAAAAATAAATAATTACACATTACTCTGGGGTTATGACGCATATAATAAAAAAACAAAGACAAATCCAAATATAAAATTGTTTTAATATGAACATTGCCTAACGTTTCCCTTTATCAGAGAAATAGGAATAAAAATGATAAAATAAGGATTCCTTCCTCTGATGAAGTGAGTGACAGAACTCTGGAAACGCTGGGCAATCTTTATTTCGAAACAATGTCATATTTGGATTTGTCTTTGTTTTTTATTATACGCGTCACAACCCCAAAGCAATGTGAAATTATAATACTGAACGCGAAAGTTCAAAAAAACTGATATATAATTATATATATATATATATATATATATATATATATATATATATATATATATATATATATATATATATATATATATATGAATATAAATATATATATATATATATATATATATATATATATATATATATATATATATATATATATATATATATGCTTAGATAGTATGTAGTGTATCCTCAGCGAGTCACATGTGAAGTAATGGCGGCGTGTTGACTCGTGCTATAAACCGTTTGGTATGTGAATGTGTCGGAAATCAAACAGGGATTTAATCAAAAAATCCTGAGGGGTTTTTCTTACTCCTCTTGGAAATGAAATCAGGGACAATACGTTGTCGGCAGGAAATTCTTTTCGTCTAAAGATCGGAAAACAGCAAGACAGATGGGGAAAGAGTCTTTTTTCAGAGTGGAAATTGTATATTTGGCCAGTAAAAGGAAAGGTTTTTCACATATGTCCTTTGTATACGATACTGTGGATAGCTTGGTCAAATAAGTGCATGATTCTCACTCAATTATACAGAATAGTTGACTTCCATAATAATCTAATACCAGATTTTGAATCCGATATTATGTCTGATAATCGAATATGGCATAGAATAATTTCCAAACCATCGTGTCTTTTTCAAGAAATGTGTAGTTTTCAAACATTTATCTATCAATTTAAAGACGTCGAGTCGTTTTTTTCTTGTTCGATAGACTTCAATACGAATTCGAAAAGTAGTGAAACACAGAAATTTTGACACTGTTATCATTATATAAACCAAGTGATGTAGATTCATATTTGTATTTTACTTCATTCCACGTAACATTACAGCAATTAGCATGATAACCCAATAACACCGTACATACATATTTCTTCGAACAATTATGATATTTTATGTAATCAAAGAGGTAGTTCAGTATTCAGTTTGAAACAAAGTTTAGTATTTGTTCCTTGAGAGAATAATAATGCAATGTAGAAGCCGATTGAATAACTTCGATCATCAGCATCGATTGAGCATTCACACATAGAAACAACCAGAAAGTTATGCCTGTAAGTCGCAATATGTTCATACTTTTCCAGTAGATTCCGACCACATTGAGTTTCTCTCAGATGCAAGTTGTGGACCATGAATAGACATCTGTCATGGAATGAGACGTTCAGGGCTTAAGATAAGTATTAGCTGCTGTCACTGAATATATCGAGATGAGATCTCAACCGAGTGAGTAGCACGCCGAACCGTCATTCATAAGTCCGGAGATCGATTCCAGAAAGAGTATAACTTGTGCGGATATAATTCAAGCTAGAACCACGACTTATCCCTACTATAAAGTGATCAATTATACTTTCGTTACTCAAAAACTGAAACCAAATAGTTCAATTCTAGTAATTCCTGAATACAAGAATTTTTCAAAATGTGAATATTAAAATAATTTTCTCATCCCAAACTATTGTTCATGAATATATCATAACTATATGCGATCATTGTTTCATTTAGCTGAGAAAGTATTGATCCATTCACAGTTCCGATATTCGTGTAATGGCAATCCCGAAAACTTCGAGAAGTAATTATAATTCAATACCTCAAAAACTCGTTCCATATCAAACTTCCGAATACAATTATTTGAACTGCAAAATCGGATATTTTCCAACATATATTTTATTCGTTTTGGGATAAAACTTATTTGAACCAATAATACAATATACATGATGATATACGTATTGTTTTCCGATCTTTGGACAAACATAATTTCTTGCCGTCAACGTATGTATAATTGAATCTCTTAATTTTATGATACTCTCTAACTTCTGTATATAATTTTTTGTCAATATTGATTTGTGAGCCCGCTCACGTATCCGTATGTGGGCCAAATACTTATGATTATTATTATTTTTTACTTTTTATTTTGTAATTTTCTGTTTTCTGTGTGAATAAAATATATATAACAAACAAACAAACAAACTCAATAGAGCTGAGTGGAAATGTATGAACTCATATTGAATTGTGATTTATCTCAAGATGCTCACAATAAGACGTGACAGAAGAAATATTCATCAGACACGTCTCTTCATTTCGGAATAAATTCATTCGGTCTCAATACTTCACGTCATGTTTATATGTTGTACAGAGATTCTATTCGATATCGAACGCTATAAAGACGGTAGGGGAAACAGAGATAGAAGGGAAAGGAGAGAGAAGGATGGAAGAAAGACGAGGAAGGATGCTGTACTCATATTAATATAAAATTGAACTTTTCATTACCAAAACTCATTTTCTTTATATAGACATTTCCCTGGAAAAAAGTTATATATAAGAGAAATACGAGGAAAAAAAATAGAAAAATATGTGTATACAGGAAGTTTATTTTCCTTCAGAGAAACACAACTTTCTGCTCATGACCACTGCCGAGAGAGAACGTTGTCGCTTGAAATCAGTATAGTATATCAGTATTTAACATGATAAATACACAGGGGCAGAATGGAAAAAAACATGAGATAATGACGGATTTAGATGAAAATTACAGGTTTCAATATTGAGATGAAACACCGAGAGGTGAGGGGCATTTCGGGCCTTGGATCTATGCCGATACCGACCAACTGCACATGGTTTTTCGTTATCCGTCTGTAGTTCAAGGTATTCGCCCGGATTTATATATATATATATATATATATATATATATATATATATATATATATATATATATATACACACATACATAGTGGAAACGGATGAAGTGAAGATGGATCTATATATATTCTTCAATTGTCACATGGAGAATCAATTGAATGAAATCATAATTTTCGCGCCCAGCTTACTCATTCCGTAGACTGGGCCATAATGGGAGTATCAATTTAATTCCAGATCCTCCCCTGGTGAATCTGACTCTGGGCAACACCCTCAACCCTGACGACATCAAGGAAGGCGACGACGTGTATTTCGAGTGCAACATTCGTGCCAACCCTAAGGAGCATAAAATCACCTGGATGCACAATGTAAGTGAAGAATTCATTGAATATGGTTGTTGTGATTATACCAGGAAAACGCCATATGCGTTGTTAGACGAGCGGATAGTAATAGTATGGGTAGTAATGGTTAAGAACTGCTTCGAGTGATACCAATTTAGCACATTTTATTTATTTTCTTCAAAATGACTGTGATTATACTATCATTCTACAATGGTTTTATTCCATTTGGAATAGCTTGAGAGAATAAGAATTTGACTGTCAGCTGTTCACTCAAATGTGATTGACCATAAGGATCCAGCTTGATAATCTATACAAAATTACAATTGAATCACAAAAATTACTTATATAAAATTATTAACTTATATCTAGGTATGAAAGTCAACGATTTGAAAAAAAAACGTTATTGAAACAAAAATACAGATGATGATAAGATGATAATAAGTCAACGGAATGTGACGTCACACTTCACTGGTGGCTGATTGGTCGGCTACTAGCAAGCCTCTGAAGTTGAACGCATTCCTACTCGAAGCAATGCGTTGACAGCAATAGCAATTTTTATTGTTGTGTGAACGCGAGATAGGAAATGCATGTATTCTACTTGGTAGCGATGCATTTCAAAAATGCATTGCTAGGGATAAGTTGACCGTGTGAAGGTGGTATTACTGGTACTAGGAAAACGCCATATGCGTTGTTAGACGAGCGGATAGTAATAGTATAGGTAGTAATGGTTGAGAACTGCTTCGAGTGGTACCAATTTAGCACATTTTATTTTTTTTCTTCAAAATGGCTGACCCGATCAAGCTGAAAATTTTCAGAAATGTGTATCAAGACGTAATTCAATTTCACGCGAAATTTCATTTTATTGAAGAAATAAAAAGAATTTCTTTTTTTTTCCGGCATGTTATTCTAATGGGTATTTTTGAAATTTCTAAAATTCATAAAAAAAAGTTACCCCCCGATAATGCCACAAAACTATACAGATCTAAGTTAGATGAGGAACCATATTGAAAAAAAGTTTGAAGTTGATAGCTGTAGCCGTTTGACCTGTGGAGAACCGACAAAAAAACATAAAAACAAACAAACAAACAAAAAAAAAAACATAAAAACGAACACCAATTTTTTTCAGTATGTCAAATTGAATCCTCGCTAAAGCTCGTCTAATTAACCTATCTAATGCACCACAATTCTTCAATAAGTATGTCATTGACAACAGAATTTACGGACAACAGCCTCAGCTCATACGCATGCGCGGAAAATCTTGGACTCACAGAGTCATGTATGATCTTGTCGTGAACTTCACTCACAAACATCAAACTCATCTTGGAACTATAAGTTTTCTTCGTTCTTGCATCTACTTATGAACTTTCTGGGTTAAGTACATCGTTCAGGTATATTACAGAGGTTGATTATTAATATTATCGGAATAGTTCATTTTCTAAACTGACAAGCTCATTATATTCTATAAATTACTGGCAAAAGTAAGCGAGTGTTCATATGAGAGTTGGATCAATTTTGAAGTAGTTTTAGAGTAGTTTGAAATTAATAGTCAAACGCAGCATTTGTGTTGGGAAATGAGCAAAATTTGTGTATGTAACGTGGTCGACATTTACACAGTTCGATTTTGAAACTGATGAATCTATGCATTGTTTAGGTTGTATTTACGAAAACCCATGACATAAGGCTGGCCAAAAGAGAATTAGAATCAAAATCTACACAAATAATCACAAATTTTCACCGAACGTGCACAAATGAATGATACAGATATACTTCATATAGATATCTCGCTCATCCCACAACGAATGTGCTGCGTTTACCTGATTAGAAATGCACCTGGAATTGAAGCTCAACATCAATAATATACAACATCATCTCTTGCCTTTAATCGAATACGGAAATGAAAATGTTGTTTTTTCTTCAAGATTTCGAAAATGAAAAAATGAATTATTTGAATTAAGATCAACGGCAGTAATCACACTGTGGTATTTGATGAATTGTATTTTGTAATACCTGTCGAACTGCCGAAATGATTTCTCTCCCACGATCATTAGACGAGCTTTACCGAGGATTCAATTTGACATACTGAAAAAAATTGGTGTTAATTTTTTTTTTTTTCGGTTCTCCACAGGTCAAACGGCTACATCTATCACCCTCAAACTTTTTTTCAATATGGTTCACCATCTAACTTAGATCTGATTAGTTTCGTGGCATTATCGAGCGATAATTTTTTTTTTATGAATTCAAGGAATTTCAAAAATTCTCATTAGAATAACATGGCGGAAAAAAAAGGAAATATTTTTATTTTCCAAAAAAATGAAATTTCGCGTGAAGTTGAACTACATTTTGGTTCACATGTCTAAAAATTTTCAGCTTGATCGGGTCAGCCATTTTGAAGAAAAAACATAAAATGTACTAAATTGGTACCACTCGAAGCAGTTCTTAACCATTACTACCCATACTATTACTATCCGCTCGTCTAACAACGCATATGGCGTTTACCTAGTTCAGTTCTATGCGATAGAAAATTAGTCTGCTCCGAGATTTTCTCCTTGTGATAATATAACACAGTTCTGGAGTCGACTTTTCTGGCTACGTTTTCCGTGAATCGAACAAGGTCACATCGCGTATACTATCACGTGCTCTTACGTGCTATGACGTGAACCTGACGCATTCCTCTCTCTCTCTCTCTCTCTCTCTCTCTCTCTCTCTCTGTCTCTCTGTCTCTCTCTCTCTCTCTCTCTCTCTCTCGCAGGCCTCTAGGGATCGAGCAGGTTTACGTGCCCGTCCTGCAAGTTTCTGAACAAAGCCTGCGTGAACAAGGCGGTTATCGATTCACTGAGGAAGATCATAATATTGTATTATTCTAGCGTTTAGATGGAAAAACATTGCATTTCATCCACACTGTTAATGATATCGAATTCTTCTCCAGGAATAACGCACTGATGAAAGCCTTCATTTTTACCACTGTTTATAAAACTATATATAAACATTGTATTATAACTGGGCAAACACAACATATCCGTTGTAAGATAAGCGGGGTATTCATATGAAGAATAATTGAAAACTCTACACACCTTGATTAATATAGAATACATATTTCAGTTTTTATCGAGTCTAGAAAGCCGTGGATCTCGGTAACATTTTCCTGCTTTAATTTCCATCAATTTTGATGAATACAAATTATTTATAAAACTATTTTTCTCAAAACGGCTTGTCCGAATTTCATACAAATTCGTACTGATGTGTAGCCTTCATGTGTTTACATTGAATCTCCTCCGTGTTCACATTGACGGTAATCTTTGTGGTACTAGAGATAGTGATATATAAAATAGTCTCTGTCTTGTTTTCCGAGTCACATAGAGTGTTAGTTCAACAATGTAGTAATTCGATCTATCGAACTATTGATATACGACGTTCGTAGTGGTTTGTAGAAGGTGGCACCGACCTAAATACTAAGCTGACAGAAATATCGATGAACTGGAGTTAAAACATGTACTGACACTCGAATCTTCGAGATACATTGTAGCTGAAAATCCCGTGAATGACAGAGAATAGGAAAAATCTGAGTGTGTTAATCGAATGGGCAGAATATCACAAAATCGTATTCGAAAACCCGGCACTTCCACCTATGGTTTCAGATGGGCATTTTCTTCATTTATTCTGGTATGATTATGGATGGGATTGTAGGGGGATAGTAAGATTTAATCCTACATTTTCTTTTATTTCCAATCATTGATGATGAGGATGGAGCCTGAATGGAATGGTTTTCGAAATACATTGTCCTCACGTAAGGGAAGGGGAAAGGATTCTTGTTTTCTATTCGGTTGGAAAGAATATAGTTTTCGAGAATCATTAGACGAGCTTCAGCGAGGATTCAATTTGACATACTGAAAAAAATTGGTGTTCGTTTTTATGTTTTTTTTTTATGTTTTTTTGTCGGTTCTCCACAGGTCAAACGGCTACAGCTATCAACTTCAAACTTTTTTCTCAATATGGTTCCTCATCTAACTTAGATCTTTATAGTTTTGTGGCATTATCGGGGGATAACTTTTTTTTTATGAATTTTAGAAATTTCAAAAATACCCATTAGAATAACATAGCGGAAAAAAAAAATTATCTTTATTTTCACGAAAAATGAAATTCTGCGTGAAGTTGAATTACATTTTAATACACATTTCTGAAAATTTTCAGCTTGATCAAGTCAGCCATTTTGAAGAAAAAACATAAAATTTGCTAAATTGGTACCACTCGAAGCAGTTTTCACCCATTTTTACCCATACTATTACTATTTGCTCGTCTAACAACGCATTTATTGCGTTTTCCTAGTTATATATCAACGCATCTGATGGACGCATCGGATATGTCCTTGCATATCGTCTAGAGTCACAAAAAGTATTATCGGGAGACAAACTTACAATATATCGCGAGGAAAAATACTAATCATACTTTTTCCAGTCGTCATTTCTGAATTCTAAGATCTTTCAGTCTTTCAGCCCTTTTGTTCATTATTATCGGAAATCCCGCTCATCTGTCTCTTCTGGTGTATTGCATATTGCTGAAATACAATTGGAAAAACACATTTATTAATCGTTCAAACTTGACAATTAGGCGATATAAGCTGAATAGTTGAATAGTTAGCTCATTTTACCACCTCGAAGGTATTACTCATATATGTGATTGATCCATATTAGAATGAGTTCAAAGTGAAAGATATCAACATTCGTTCCTAATACCAATGTTGGTAATGTCCGTATATATCGCCAAAACGGTTTATACTTATAATGTGTCTCGGACTTTCGGCAACTGAAGACTTTTTATCTGCGGCGAAGATGTGTGGTCACAGACAGCGTAGACTTGGTGTCAAAGTTCATTGAATCTAATTTAAAAAAATCGTAAAATGGGGTGATAAGATCGCCCTTGTGGTGCTCCGTCCAAACAATCCTACATTCATCCTTAGCCTTAATTGGAGAACAATGATTTTGTATCCAGTTTCGATGTTATTAAAAAAAAATTTGATCCATCAGATAGTTCGGGGGGGTTTAATGTGAAAAATATATTGTTTTGAATCGACTCCCATGCACGCTTAATAGCAAAGTATAGGTCATGATCATATTGGTGTATTCAATCCGACAGCGCGGTCCAATTTATTATTCTTCCCATCATTCGATTGTTATCACCTTTCATACATTTTATTCAAGTCTCCGTACTACAACTGTTGGTGATAATGGTGAATTATATAGGTCAAAGATTGAAAAAAATGATTCAAATATAGTTTGTTTTCTTGATAAATTATGATCATTATATTTATCAAGAAAGTATTTGATAACCTCCCCGGAACTAACATTCTCACAGAAATATACGGTAACAGCAAATGAGCGTCATGCATGCAATAGTGATTCATAAAATATGTAAACTTGGCATGTGTATACAACCCTTAGGCGACGAACACTTAAGACAATTTACTTGAGCATTGAATATTGAACAATATTCGACCTTGACTATGAGGAAATTCAATTTTTCTGAAAATTGAGATGAGAATAATTTTTCATCACGTTTTTGTGATGAGTATTCTAAAAAAATTGTGACATTTTTGGTAAATTATTGATAATTCATGATTTACTATCATCAACACATTTCTTGCGTTTTCCATGCATTATGATCTAGTACATGTTAGGTTTTTATGTTATCAATGATTGAAAGTTTACGTGCAGTTGTGAAAAATGTCAAGAGGTTTCAATCGGGTTCAGTGAGAATAAATAAATGTAGGGAAGCAAATGAATACGACTACGAACCTATATAGGCGTATGGCATGAATTAGGGCGTATAAACGTTACGCGGATAAATTTCATTTGACCACGATTATAGAAACTGGACTAATGATTGATGCTCAAAGACCTAACTATTATATCGACTTTAGATCATTTTTTTTAATTTTAGTAAAATAAAATTGGACTCTCAATAATAATATAGCCTATACGTAATCCACTTGATAAGTGTACCAATATTGAATGAGCAGCCAGTTAATAGAATAATGTATATTCCTTTTTTTTATATCCACACAAATGAAAAGTTTTGAGGAGCAATTTGACGAATACATCGCTATATGCGTATGGCGTAATTGGCTATAAAGTTAAATTGAGAATTTCTAGTGTGCACGATTATAAAACTATGGACATCAATGATGAATGCTCAGACCAACTTTCAATCGACTTTAGATTTTTTTTTGAATTTAGTAAAAAAAAATTGACACTCAATAATAATATAAGCATAAACGTATCACTTGTAAGGTCCAATTAATTTGAGCTCGCATTAATCGATATGTATCCTTTTTTTTGATATTCACACATTTTTCATGGATTTAATAAAATCAACACATTCCATTTCCTCTTCATGAAATTGAACACATCTAATTAATTGTACAAACACCAAAATAAACAAGTATTTTTCACCTTCATAAACAAGATCATCCACCATAAATCCGCTTTTTCCATCGGTTTACGCCGCGAGAAGAAGTTTATTCAGTAGGACTGTATGTGTTGGAATTGTGAATTATGGTGGTACAGTACCCGCAGTATTCTAGGTCATTCCGACGTTCTGTGGGGTGGGGGTGAGAGGGGGTGGGGGTGAGAGAGGGTGGGAGGGGGCGGTGAGGGGAGGGGGACTGGTTCAGGTGGGAAAACGTTCTACATTTGAAGAAACGATGGGAGTATAGACGTAAGATATAGAAAATAGATGATTTGGGATTGTGGTGGATTTGTGCTTTTGGGAATTGCGAACCGGGATGTCGAGCTGGAGAGGGGTGGGGGGGGGGGGGGGTTGGGAAGAGAGGGAGGGGGAAGAGGACGAATGACAGTTATAGAAAGCGAGAGATTAATAGAGAGGGGTTGAAATGAAGATGATGTATATATAATACACACGCATTTAGATAGGGATTTATGTAATGGGGATATAATTGGAAGGAGTGCAGATTTATTTTCACACTGATTTACGTTTGATAATATTCATGCGAGATTAACATTATAGTCAGAATAATATGTGTGGAAATTTAGCACATTGAGATATAATATTGTTGAGTATATACAATATATGGTAGAGTAGCTAGTGTAAAGCTGATGTGTACTAGCAGTTGCTGGTACATGCTGATAATCGCATTTAATGTAGTTTTCTCTACGCATTGATTATCAATTAACTTCAGGAAGAAGTTATTTAGTGAAGTATTTAGGTATGCAGTTACATATTTCAATGTTGTTAGAACATGAGTTAACGAGAGAAAAAAAGTTTTCTGTCTCTCTCTATATATAGCGAGAGATTTTTTCTCCTCTCATTTTCATGTTGTGAATGTGTATGGATTGGAGTGACTGAAAATCTCGCTCATGTCCTATGAGGCCACACACTATCATAAAGTATTAGTGTGAACATCTATGTTATTGGTATTAAATTGAATAAATTGTATGTATATTAAGATTATGGAGAGTCCTCAAAAAAAAAAAAATTGTTCCAGCTCATAAATAAGGTATCTCAATATTATCATAGTCATTAAGGTATGAATATCGTTAATTTTTCTCAACTCTCGACTGATATAAATGAAGCATTTTCTCCTGTCAGCCTCATCCTTGAAGTGATAAACACTTTTCACGGTAAATCACTTGAATGATGAAGCGTTGTATACGTCACCTTACCTCTCACGTCCTTAACTCTACTCGGGTGTGTGTTCAACCTCGTTGTACGGGATAAAAACCAAATGAAGTTTGATGATACTCAACAAAATACAAACAACTACATATATAAATAACGTCGACAAGATGACGTCGAAAGCTACGATATTTTTCCGCGTGCCACTTTGTTTTTGTAAAGCCGTTCTCCAGCTAAGTACGGTGTGACCGATATGGCACCCGAGAGAGATGCTATCAGTTTCCATAAGGTTTATGTTACATCACCGACGCTGCTCGGGGACTTGAGAGTATTAGCAATCTTGTGGAGCCATTTTTGGCTTCAGTTTTCTACAGGAAACTTTCGTGGCGGATGAGTGTAGCGGCAAAAAAAAAAGTTTAGGATGCCTAAACTATACTAAAGTAAGAGTGGGAGGAGTTTAATGGTGAAAAGAAAAGAGGAGGAGGTACGCATCGATCTATGAGATGTAGGTCCTTGGAGACACATTAACTCTTTTCCCCTACTCCGAACCCCTTTCCCCCCCTTCCCTCCCTCGAAATGTCCACCCACCACCTCTATCTCCGAGTAACGGGTGGTAAATTTCACCACTCTACTTTTAAGTATATCACGTTTGTGGAATACAGGTCTGTGGAAAGCACCTGTAGAACTAATGAAATTGTCAAGTTTCTGGTGGAGATTGACAATAGACATGATTGTTAGACATGTCGGATAGTTTCAGATGGTTGAAGATCACAAGTTTGATGTCGTCTTGCGTGACAAAAGCAGTTCTCCTGTCAAGGGTTAATTCGCTTGATTGAGGACCTGTAGGATATAATTCCCTTGAGACAACATCGTTCAAGTTATAACCGAGATATATCTTTGATTTACATGAGAACTTGAAACTTATGTTAGTCTTCCGTTGAATAACGGAATTATTTAATAATATTGAGTGAAAGTGTGTATATTTGATTGAATTTCTGGAATTAAAATTGATTTTTTTGAGACTTTTACAATTTCCTCTCATTCCTGCTTTTCAATTCTAATAGCGAGGAAATTAACCCCTCTTTCAAGTTGAAGGAAATTAAATTTATTTCTGTTCTTTGTGCTTATTTATTTTATTTTCGAAGGCAAATCGGAAGCATGAAACCTTTTTTTTTCAACATACTGAGTCTACTTGATGTACAATTGATATTCAAATAACCAATTAATTCGGCGAACTATAATCTAGCTCACATTGAGTAACATAATTTGAACTACGCCTTCAAAAATATATGGTTCACAAAAAAAATGTTACAGGACAAATTGATGATTCATTTTCCTGTACGGTCATGATATTTGTTCGGCGTGAATAATATTCTCATATGCATGTAGATCTCAGGATAAAATAATTGACAATAACAGTTCGGAAAAGAATCCTCACCCGCAAAAATAGCCCAAATCAGTTGTGAAATTTCCCGTCCTTCGTAGCTAATTTCAATTCATGCCATTTTATCTGATCATGTCATAAAATGTTCACGTTTCTGGAACTGAACCTCGAATTGTTTTTCCCATCTATTCGACTAAAACAGCGAAACATCAGATCCGTTTCATTGTCGGATAAAATCATCGCAATCAGCTGCGTCCGCTGATTAATACTGATTGTTTTTATATTCTCGGATAAAATCGCCAACAAAAAACAGTGATAGGATGTCAGGAAACATTCAAATCACTCATCCATATGTTTGTATACGACTGTTTATACACGCATATGTTCTCATCAGTGCGTATCTTAGATCATTCCTGACGTTATGAGAATATCTATCATTATTTCATTTCTCTATTTAATCCGTAATTGTCATCGATTTATAATTTCACAACCTCGATGAGATCTGAGTCGTTATACATTTTATCGTAGCTAGTGGCACTGTAATCAGATTCTTTGAGGATATTCGTGAAAAATTCAGATTTCGTGATATTGTCATAGATTTAACATGTTCACTAGCACTGAAAGGTTCCATTCTGATTTTGCAGAATCGTTTACACGCACATTATTATCATACGTTTCACAGTGTTGTGCATCACAGGTCCATTATTTTACAATTATTTCTCAGTATTTGTTCATTATCATTCACCAATTTATAAATTAATATATATATATATATATATATATATATATATATATATATATATATATATATATATATATATATATATATATATATATATATATATGATAATGAGTCACTTTCCGTTAATTTCTCCTTCCTTGAAACAACTGGTGGCTCTAAAAAGAGCATTGAGTTTCGACGTTTCGGCTGAAAACGTTCAGCCATCCACCTGAAGGTGGCTGAACGTTTTCAGCCGAAACGTCGACACCCAATGCTCTTTTTAGAGCCACCAGTTGTTTCAAGGGAGAGCAAATTACCGAAAAGTGTCTTATTATCATCTTCCTCCAGCCCTCAAAGTTTCGCAACATATATATATATATATATATTTGCGCACGAGATTTCAGCGGCCGATTATTGATGGTAGTAATAATTTCTCGGTAATTTGCCACGATAAAGCATCTGGGGTTCCAATAGCAGTCGACTGCTATTCATTCTTGGTATTCATTCTTGGTTATGTCAAGTCATTCATATTCCGTGTGATAATCATAGTTATCGACAGTTTGTTTCATTGAAATATCATGTACTTATATACATTTTATATCCCGTACTTTTATTCAGTTTCTCATGGCAACCTTTGATTCGAATGAATTCAGATCTATCCACATATCACATCTGCCACGTGTTTGCTCCACAGGGAGTGCTGGTAACTCAGAACGTCTCTTCAGGAGTGATCATCAGCACCAGGAGCCTGGTTCTCCAAGGAGTGACGCGTCACAGTAGCGGTAGTTACTGTTGCCTAGCAGCCAATTCTCGAGGAGAAACCACGAGCCATGCAGTCAAACTGCGAGTACAGTGTGAGTACTATACCGTCACCATGGTGATTACATTGCTGTTTCATGGGCTCTGGATCATTCATCACACAATTATATACACGTTTTTATTCTCGAAGTGACTGTGATTTTATGTTATTGTGTTTTTTTTTTTTTTCAAAGATTTGTACATGATACAAATATAGAAAATATCAAAACTTAAAACTGGAATATGAAAATGAGTGAAGAGAAAGAGATAATTGATAAATGATGATATGAGAAATGAAAAGAGTGAGACGGTATCTCAAATGAAATATGAAAAAAATTGTTCATTTAATATAGTATTTTTACGATTTTCTCACATCAATCATATCTATAACCTAAATATAATTATAAATATGTTACTACATGTAACTTAGATCTGGTGACTAGTTGATTTGTCATTTATTCGCTGTTTTTTTTTCATGGACAAGCAATTTTGAATATAACATTATCACATTAGAATCAACATAGACGGAAAAGAAATAGTGTAAAATATGATTCATCTTTAAAAATATAAATTAAAATTATGATGGGTGGGAATTAAATTATTCTTGGCATCACTGTCTAAAAGATTTCAGTTGACTTGTCCACATCTGTTAGAATAAACTTACAAATATGAATTGTCATACTCGAAGTCATATTGATTAATTTTTGAACTGTATCATTCGTCTCCTAACACGCAAATATAAACCTCCTGAATGTAAGATGATGGGATGGTTGACTAGTGTGACTTTGTCTAACTTTGACTTCGACTTGTCTTTGGTTTTGTCAGTGTGACGTTGTCTAATCTGTTTGAGTATAACATTCGATCATCGATATGACTCGATATCGATATTCG
The DNA here is from genome assembly GCA_907164805.1 of Brachyptera putata. NCBI lineage: Eukaryota > Metazoa > Arthropoda > Insecta > Plecoptera > Taeniopterygidae > Brachyptera > Brachyptera putata. The sequence goes on from OU015462.1 coordinate 59,368,046, forward strand.
ATATGACAGTATGATAATATTTGTTGAATATTCGATTCGGATTCTCTTAAACTGAATTATTACTAAATTCAAACTCACTGATGGTTGTGGACATTAATAATATGTTCGTTGGCCTAATGCACTCAAAAGATGGTTCAAGTCAGACTTTTCTCTCGTACATCTGCTTGAATAACACACAAATATGAATTAAGTTCATATTTTTCTCTTAGAGTTATCTTGAATTTCAAATGATTGATTCAAATTGTGTACATAATTTGTCTCCCACACGCAATTGACCACCGAAGTACTCAACTATTCTGATGAAACCCTAATTCAGAAAATTTTAAAGTTCATCCATCATTTATGATTCATGAATTAGAACTCATGATGAGATATTCAGATAACAAATCAAAAAGTCTCAAATAAATCAACAAATATCTTATGTTTAAAGGAAGTCAATGAGTTCACATTTATTCGGTCGGCCAATCAGTCTATCTGGATGGGCATATCTGGCTTCTTCGAATTGTGAATATTCTGAATTGTGCATTGTGATGATTATCGGGCCTACTAACTCAATTCACCGTTTTCCTCACACAAATATTATTAAAATAACATTCGTACAAAGAATATAAGTAATTCTGATTCAGTGAGGATATGAAACTTCCATGTACTCTGCAGTGAATTGATAAATCATTCCACACTTAAATCTGCTGTATGAAAAATCCATGAAGAAGTCGACTTCGTGAATGAAATAATAATTTTCATTTCTTCATGACTTGAGGAAAGGAGATTACGTTTCCTATGAAGAATTGACTCATTAGTGTTCAAACTATTCTTAACTGACCCATTTATCCACGGGAAATATCTGCAAGAATATCGAGGATAAAACATTACTCAATATATTATGGTTCGAATATAATGATTACATTTCTGTTACTGGAACTATTCTCAGACTAACAATATAAATTAGCTTATCATTGTTGAATGAATAACATAGCACGTTTTTGATGATCAATTATTCGCATATTTTCATTTCATTTATTCTATTACAAATGAGATATTACAAAACATGTTGAAAACAATGTCTTCGATGTAATATATATAGAGAGTGGAACAAAATATAGAATACGTGAGATATGTAGAACTAATAAATCACATCGTCGTACAACGTAAATATAAACTCACAAACATGTATATTATAATAATATATGAAAAAGCATAAGATGGAAAAAGTCAACAAATGTGTAATCAAGAAGCAATCAGTCTGCGTACAATATTGATCTTAGTGAAAAACTTGAATGAAACTGGAATTCTTCTGCAGTAAAACATGTACAAGTTTAATAATTATGACATAAAATCGGATATGAAATTCTTAACATAAATCCACCTACATTGAGAACCTTCAGTCATCTCGAAGATTTATTTGATTAAACTGTTGACAAATTATGTGAACCAGATTACAAAAATACAATTTTCTGTAGCATACCATATCGGCAGTCCACTCTCAGATGATGAAATAATTTTCCATGTATAATTTCATAACACGATAATAATAACGTGCTGGAAACTGAACATTAACATGAATGTTCAGAGCTTGTCGAACACACATACATTTTATTACATCCAACGAATTCATTCCCCAATCACATTCTTCACGAAAATTCCTTTCAACAACCCAACCCCCTTACAGAAAACCAATCGAAGTAAATGAAATTCCTTTCACGCCGTGCCGAAAACTTGATCATAACTATAAGATAAAATAAGGGTCATAAAATTCGAAGCAAGTAAAATTGCTATGAAAAAGACGAACAAGTGAATCTGGCCTTATTTCAATAGAGAATCTTTGGTACATGCAGCGTCTGGAAGTGATAGCTAAGGTTCTGTGTGATAAGGGTTTCGGATGGCGGTGGATGTGTGTGTGTGTTGGGGGTGGGTGGTGGGGGGTGGGGGCGGGGGTGGTAAAAGTGTAGAGGCCCCTAGGGGTTCATTGTGTGGCTAAAGAGTGCCCAACCGAGCGCACCATGTTCGAGGGATGGGGGCGACCGAGCCACAAAACCAAGGGAATGGTGCCACATATTACACTTCATTTGGGAAGTTCGTTTTATAATAATATGAATGTATGGTAGTTTTTACGTATCGTGGAGGGGGAGGAATTATCACAGCGTTTCAGTATTAAAGGCGACGTCTTATATTTAATTTCTATTATTTTTTCCTGCCTCTTAAATAAAAAATAATGGACGGTGATAATTGTGACAACGGCTTGAGGTAATAATTTTTAATAACGTTCAGGGTGATAATTGACGGTCACAAAAAAAAGATTTTTCAGTTTCATTCTACATTCAGAGTGAAATCATTTTTCGGAATGTCAATATTGAACTTGTATAATGAATATTAGTTCGATAATTCAGTGATGCAATCAAATCACTTTTCGGAACGTTCGCAATTACGTAAAAGTGAATTGAAACATGAATTATTCTCTCGCACATCATTTCTTGAAATGTTTCGAAAAGTTGGTTCAGAATATGAACACACACCATAGATGACATCAGACGAATATTCTCAATTCCATATCCTACATTATGTTATAAAACTTCTCCCTCAAAAAAATTATGAGAATTTCTGTCACACATTACTTCAATTATTTGATTCGAACTGATGACTCGCTATGACGTCACAAATACTAACTCGTTTTACTATCGTTACAGCAGTTATGTAACTACTGGCGTTACACTTAAAACTGTAATAGTTCAATATCCATTGTCAAAGGCTATTCTTGTAAGTATAATACAACATTATATGACCATACTTGCGAGAGGTCTATAAATATCCTGGTTTTTCGTAAATCGTCAGTGTAATGTAAAACTATTAAACATCCAAGTAACTTTAATACCAATCAATCGTTATTCTACTACGTATCATCAAATAAACTATTCGCCCCACCCTGTATGACCATCTCAAATTTATTACTCAATGTCGTTGCAAAAAGACTCGTTTCTTTATGATGATAGGCTATAATATTCAATCATTGTCAATGAAACTGATCAAATAATGTGTCATGGCTATTGTTATCAGGATCGTTAATCGTAATCCCATCGGTAACCCGAATACACTGTCATGCCTCTAGTAGTAGTATACTATGCGGCATTGTCTTTACTTTGATAACGCTCGATCATTGATGCGGAGAAGACATAAATTACTTCATCCCTTCGCTTATTGTTCAATATTCACATTCATTATTCTCAGTTTGCAGTGAATTTGCTTTCCAATTTTAATCAAACACTATTTGCAGATACGAAACTCTGTGATAATGATTTGTCCTTAGGGAGACAATAGAACCATTCCTCATGTTTATATATTCCGGATTCTGACAGAAGGTTAAAGCGGAAAGGGGTGATACAAAGGCACGTGCAACTGTTGGTAGTTATGTTCAAATACTTCTCCAGGATCGTCAGAGATTCTAGTTTTTATGGAAGTTTATCATCAAAGTGCAAGAGAACAATCATTACAACTGGAATAATGAATGTACAGCAGAGTATCAGAATGTATATGTACAGTATATATATATATATATATATATATATATATATATATATATATATATATATATATATATATATATATATATATATATATAAATACATTTAGATTTTTTGAAGCTACATATTTGGACATATATATTTTCGAATGATATTGAGATCTTGAAATAATTATTTCAGAAGTAATTCAAAGTATTGCTTCTCAGTTGATACCATTTAGGAGCGAGACCTGTTGATTGTTTCAAACAGATAATCGAAATGGATGAGGAAACATTTTATCATATAAGAATGTGATTATATAATCAGAATGAGCAGTGAAAATGTAGAGATTCTATCACTCTGACTTTCTGCCGTATGTTTTATCAAGTTATTATGAAAATCCACATTAGTTATCCGATTCGACACAATACTTCATGGAACTGATCAAAATTATATTTTCCCTTCTTTTGAATTAGAATCTTCATACACTTTACCTCTCATAGATCGGAAAAAATCTAATAGAAATCATGATGATCCAAATTCAAAGTGAATAGTAGCAACCAAAATGGATGAGAGATCAATATATTATCAAACCAATCCGATATTCAGATATTTGTAACAAAACACACACACACAATCATGTGGATAGAGATACGTTCTAGTGAGTTAACAATTAAATGTTTCATCAATTTATCATTTCGATTATATTCAGCCTGTATCGTAGTCAGAATAATTCTTACACGGAATCTTACATCGATTATAAGTATTCGTATAATTATATCTATGATTAAATTATATTGTATGTACACATCGTGTATGTGTACGTATGGATTCAGTATTCAACAGGAGCACATTTAACACATCTCGGTTCTTATCCACAAGTTCCTAGTTTAACTAGAAGTAATCCCGATAATTTAGTTTCTAAGAGTTTCGGTGTTTTGCATCAAGTTTGTTAAGTTAGAGGCATCTGTCTAGTGCTGCATTCTAGCGATAATCCGTGATAATTTGAGGCCGCTGTAAAACAATAGTAAAACGGAAGTCTGACTTCATGAATGGTTAAAGTTATTCATTAGAATCGTATTCGACTGTTAAAACGACTGCGAGTTTGTAGTTAGAGACGTATAGAAATCGCAGGTGGAAGTTTAGTTACGAAAATGGTGGCAGTGGAGGGATATTAAAATATAAAGACTTTAAATTGACTTAAAAACTTTCAGCTTTTGTGAAGCATCATTATACCAACTTAACTTAATTACTAGAACAAATCGTTCGAAGTTAATTTCGAAATCTCAGTAAAAACGAACTACGCGTAAATTTTAGTGTTTTATTTATTGACTTATTAAAGTTAGTAGGTAGCTAAGTGCTATCATCTTGGAAGGGCCATATCAAATACATCAGAAAATTGTGTTCGTATTAAATGGACATTACCGTTGTCTATAATCAAATTTAGTTCTTCTAATCATTGTCAAAGAATTTTATTCGTTAATGTTACAATTACTCGATTCCTATAGCTTCTCCACGCAAGTTAGAGGTAGAAGCAGGTGCCTTGTTCAACGGAGTTATATATATATATATATATATATATATATATATATATATATATATATATATATATATATATATATATATATATATATATATATATATATATATATATGGAGAGAGAGAGAGAGAGAGAGAGAGAGAGGCTACAAAGAAGTGAGCTTGTGCCAGGTCTCAAGGATTTGTAGCTTGAGAGTGGAATGACGCGCCACCGCTAGCGGGGTATTGGCTTTCGGTGTGAATCTACGTTCAACCTTAGCATTTTTATCACCTTTCATCAATCATGTTAAGACAGGTGAAAGTTGTGAGCATCCTTTAAAGAAGATACTGGGGTGAAATATCGTTCTGATGAATATGCAGGTGGATCCCGTGAATAATCTCTAGAGAGAAAATATTGATGACTGATTTGGAATTATTTAGGCTATGTATGTATTATTCATCATTATTTAGATTCATCTGAAATAATGTGACATACATTATTACATCTACACTTATATCGTCAGAAACATATATAATGTCACTCACCACCGTTGAGTTTCATTGTGATGAAAATGGAGAAAAGTGCTGGAATTAATTCTTCTACAATAAATATATATGACGGATTTCGACTTATTGATGTATAAATTTCATATTGCATATAAATCCATTTGAAAGAATGTGAAATCGATTTTCACAGTTACACATTACGATCATTATAGAAATACATGATTCCACTTCCTGAAGTTGAGTTCCATTGTGATGGAAATTGAAAATAGTTCTGGAATTATTCATTCAGAAAAAAGAAATATTTCGACTTATCTATTTATAAATTGGGCATCACATTTGGATTCATTTGGAAGACTGCGACATACATCATTACAGCTACACATTCATCATCAGACGGATAGATTTTATCCAATTTCTCACCGTTGTGTCTCATTGTGATAGAAATAAAAATAAGTGTTGGCATTTCGTCGATAGATGAACTTTGTTGCACCTTCTTCGCGCAGAGAAAACATTTCATCTGAGAAAGTTGAGTTACGTCTTGGCAATGTTCTGTTCACCTTCTGTAGCATTAAGACTCCATGCAGTTGTGAAAAGAAAGAGCATAAGCCACTTGGGAATTCCAGTCAACGTTCTCACCCTAAAACACCATCTTCCACTA
>OU015462.1:59379222-59445584 GCA_907164805.1 Brachyptera putata
ATTGACCATAATTTAAAATGTGACCTTCTCATTATATGTTGTTATGGGAAATGACGAGAAAAGGGTGATCGAGAGTTCATTAGAGTCAAATTAGCCAAATATCGAACGGCTTAAGATGTAAAATTTCGAATAAGGAGTGCAAATAGTTAATTTCAACACCCTCAACGGGGTATGAGTTGAAACTATTATAGGCCCACTCATATAGCATTATTGTCGATCGTGTTTTAGCCATCTACGTTATGCGACATGGGTTATATAGTTGTATCATATACCATCATGAAGGTATTACAAAGACATGTGCTTCCTCCGTATCAGCATTTTGATATCTCATACCTTTCAAAGGTCCTCGATAAAAAGCTGACATTCCGCTCAATCGACTCTATTGGACTCTTGAATAGATTACGATGGATGTATCGGATGAATTTCATGTCTTGGATGTTTTTTTCGTCTGACATTTTGTCACCATTGGCGTTTCTTTTCATTCTAAGTGGTTTGTTCGGAGATAAATGAATGAACAAAAGTTCTGGAAATAGATAAACTGAGCTTCTTCTTTGGTATATATATATATATATATGCTTCTACTTTGGTATAGATAGTCCTAATATTAGAATATTGATAATAATAGCGTTGTCTTAAGATCATTTCATTCTGGTGCGGAATCAGAATTATATTCCAAATGGAACAGGTACAATTCGAAATGTGTGCCAAAGAAAAAAATTAATTTTTATGTGAGTTTTTCGCTATCGCTCATCCAGCAAGTTTGAGCTTTTTTTCCGGTTGAATCGCGAAGGATAGTACACGAATCATCAAGCATCAAAGTTGAATTCAGAACTGTTATTATATTGGAATACTGACTTTTATACAAGTAATCAGATATGGATGGTGTTTAATAGCTTCTAATGGCTTGTCATGCATAATTAATTGATATACCATCTCCGGTCTGCCCTATACACATGCTGTAACCATTGCCTAATACACTCTCTTTGACCTCAAAACCTGCTCTGTTCTCTCCTACCCGATTATATTTACTCTCCATACACAATTGTTGGCATGCTAACCCGTCCCGAATCGATCAATCGCTCGGAGATGAGATATTGTTATCCATTATATCGTTAAGTACAAGTCGTAAGTTATTCCCTTCCACCCACGTGGTTTCCACTGATCGACCCGCTGGGATCCCAGGAGGAAAGTACAATCGATAGTTCTACGTGCGAGCCAGTTCGATATCTCGAAACTCGAACGATATAATATACCCCAGGTGAGGTAACTGAACGTACCGAAAGTAACCACGGATTTACAACTGACATGTATTTTCATGAGTGAAAGTGGAGTGGGTTTCAACTTTAGATCGTCTTTTATGAAATGTAAAGCGTAGAAGAATTGAATTTTCAAAGGATGGTTTGGGTTACTGATATTATTGTTGTGCGATTTTGGTTTATTGAAATATGGGAACAGATTCAAACCAGAGCAATGAGTAAGGTATTGGGTGTTCTGTGAGACAAATTAAAGATGTGAGAAAGAATTCAAAACTTTAAAGAACCAATATGGTGATAATTAGCTATTCAATGGATGTTTTACACCACGATTTTCCGCTGTTTGTTCTGTTTCATTTCATAATTGTGAGTAGCAATAGATCAAATATTTTGTTTCAAAAGTTTGTTCGAATTTCATATTCGTTGATTGAGTTTCAGTCGTATAGCATTGGTAGAAGTGAATGTTTATAGGCGATAGTGGATTGTTTTTTCGTCTCTTCAACAGTTCCCCATTAGCAAATAGTGAAATGTGAAGGACTCAATCAGTGAAATCAGTTCATCTCATGTTAATAAATACAATGTAGAGAGATGGAGAATTGTACAGTGTGTAACTACTGATAAATAGCTACAAATTATATATAATTTCGAAATTATTCAACTCTATATCAGCCATTTCAAGTTTCCCATGGTTATTACTCAACAATTCCATTCTCTCCAAATGTTTAACAGCTAGGTTATACGGGGGTACGAACGAGCAGATTATACTGAAACGATGAAGTGATTGTAGGTGAAAGAACGTTAACAAAAACCCACGCTAAAATGATAACTACAGTCACTGCCACTGTCAATAGTTGACTTAGCCACAGGGGCGGCAATTCCATATATCACTCCGAACATAAAAATATTCATTCTTGCGAGCTAGTTCAACCATTCCCACTTTCGAACTCAATTCCCATTTTTTCATTAAATGAAACTATTAATAAATAATATAAAAAAACTTTTTCAGTCAGCTACATCAAACGTTGAAATGTACAATCATGAAATATTAGAAATGACGCGAGTTTCACTTTCTCTCTCACTCCACTGCCGACAGCTATTCTCTCATTTCTATGTATGAACCTTTTAGAAAAAAGTGCTTCGAAGTTTTTCTATCAATACAACTCTGAGAACATCGAAACATATTCTGTGTGTAATCTGAAATATCGAGGAAAACAACACAAAACAAATCAGCTTCCGGCAATATGGAGAAGAAAATCGTTAAGTCGCTATTTTCTTCTTTAAGAGTCATGAGAGTCGATTTAGAGGAATACCAGTAATTCGATGAAAAGTTTTGAACACTGAAATATATAGAAATTCTAATGGAGAGAAAACATAGTTGATATAAACACCTTCATGATGACGTAATTAATATATATTCATCTCATATCGTTTAATTGTCAAGCATATACGATTGAAAAAAGTTTTTTCAGCCGTATACGCATGACAATTGGGTGATATGAGATGAATAGTTCTTAATTAATTAGTGGTTACAAAAGTACAATAGTACAATATTGGTTTCTCAAACGCTCTGATTATTATTTTGAAAACAAACATAATGTTATGAGAATCAGTTAAAATGTGTCTAGTTTTTTCACATTCAGTGAAAATCTCGGAGTTGGAGAGAAAAACATGTCCCACAAGTATTTTCCCTCCTAGTTATTCTACTGAGAGTCGGTTGTACAAAGTGATAATTAGTGAATTAGGCAAAAATTAGCAAATTAACTTGTCATTACCCTTGGATACATATGCTATTTTTGTGCCTCAAGTAATGATTAACTCATTAAAATCTAATAATCAGTTGGTAAAATCGGCTCTGAGATTTTTAACAATTTCCGGAATTTGGTCCGTTTTTTTTTTTTTTTTTTTTGTCCGCCAAATCGACTCCCAGGGACTCTTAATGTTAATACGAATATTTTTGTGCACCCGCAGAGTCTGTCGGCGTCGACGGCGTCGGCATGAGCGTCGTGCCGCTCGCTGCGCTCCTCACGGGCGCAGTTCTCACTCTCGGCATCGCAGTTCTGCTGGTGGCAGTACTCGCAGTGCGCAGGCGCCGCAGTCATCAGCATGGGCAGCCGGGATCGCACTGCGCACACCAAATAGACCACAATAAGGTTTGTCATCATTTATATACTTCTAATAATCAATCTTATCTCAGTCGACTTACTTTTATAGCTTGTGAGAAAATTGAGATTAAATGAGTAATTTAGGAAAAAAAAATATTAATTGAAATTATGGTGTTATAATTGACAATTTTTTAATGGACCCCACATAACCTAGACGTTGATGGGGTCTTGTCGCCATTGTCAGTTATAGCCTTCGAGATGGTAAAATGAGCTAACTATTCAACTATTCAGCTTATATCGACCAATTGTCAAGTTTAAACGATTAATAAATATGTTTTTCCAACTGTATTTCAGCAATATACAATACACCAAAAGAGACAGACGAGGGTGATTTCAGATAACTAGGAAAACGCCATATATGCGTTGTAAGACGAGTGAATAGTAATAGTATGGGTACAAATGGGTAGAAACAGCTTCGAGTGGTACCAATTTAGCACGTTTTATGTTTTTTCTTCAAAATGGCTGACTCGATCAAGCTGAAAATTTTTAGAAAGGTGTATCGAAATATAATTCAACTTCACGTAAATTTCATTTTTTGGAGAAAATGAAAATATTTTCTTTTTTTTTCGCTGTGTTTTTGTAATAGGTATATTTGAAATTTCTGAAATTCATGAAAAAAAGTTACCACCCGATAGTGCCAGAAAACTATACAGATCTGAGTTAGATGAGGAACCATATTGAAAACAAGTTTGAAGTTGATAGCTCCAGCCGTTTGACCTGTGGAGAACCGACAAAAAAAAACATAGAAACGAACACCAATTTTTTTCAGTACGGTACGCCAAATTCAACCCCCGTCTAATCATTGATCAGTGCGTGAAAATGAGTGTAAAAACATGGCTAAAGAGACATAATGATGGAATGGAAGTCTTCGCTTTCTCTCATCCAATAAAATTCCTTGAAACAGTATGCAATAAACGTATCCATCCCGACATGAACAGAAAGTTTATTTCATTAATAAAATTATCGATTCGTATTAGAAAACGTACGGAATGATTGTGTTGCAAATCTTCACAAAGTTCAGGATGTTACTTTACTTTTCTTATTCAACAGTGGATAATATTGAATACAACAAAACAACATTCATGGCATATGTGTAGATTTGTTAATACTTTCTATCTTCAGTACTCGAACTATTAGTTAGGATATCATTAATTCATATCAATTATAATTTTGATGGCTACTAGTAATGATAATAATAGCATCACACTCATTTCATTATGTTCAGATTCTCATAGACTAGTTAATATTTGGGCTGAATCTTCCACATGTGTCATGTTTGAACAAATACTTCAAAATTGTATTCTCAGAAGAGAGAATGTCATTCTTTGTCACCACAACATTAGTTTATATCTAATGTGATTGCACGTACATTAGCTGAAATATAATTCCAAAAATATAGAAGGGAAATAAATTAAGGTGTGTTTGATGAATCAGTACTAATAAAATGTGAATATTATAATCAAACCAACCTGGTAACAAATAATTAGACGAGCTTTAGCGAGGATTCAATTTGACATACTGGAAAAAATTGGTGTTCGTTTTTATTTTTTTTTTTTTTTTTTTTTCATGTTTTTTTGTCGTTTCTCCACAGGTCAAACGGCTACATCTATCAACCTCATATTTTTTTTCAATATGGTTCCTCATCTAACTTAGATCTGTATTGTTTTGTGGCATTATCGGGAAGTAACTTTTCATTTTATGAATTTAAGAAATTTCGGAAATTCCCATTAGAATAACATGGCGGGAAAAAAAAAAATATGTATTTTCCAAAAAAATGAAATTCCGCGTGAAGTTGAATTACATTTTGGTACACATTTCTAAAAAAATTCAGCTCGATCGGGTCAGCCATTTTGAAGAAAAAGCATAAAATGTGCTAAATTGGTACCACTCCAAACAGTTTTCACCCATTTGTTCCCATACTATTACTATTCACTCGTCTTACAACGCATATATGGCGTTTTCCTAGTATAAGTATTACCATAAAATAGTAGTTCGCTTACATATTACAAAACTGAAATAATATAAGTTTTAATGTGGTTTGCTGCATATAAAGGGATGTGTCATGTAGTTGTTATGTTTTAATGCCTCGAGCGGTTGTTTTCCACAGTTCAACCATATAAACTAATAGCTCAACTTCGGAAAAGGGAATAAAAAATCCTCATAACTGTTTCGTTCACATAAATTTGCGAAAATACTTGATAGAAAAGTTGTAATATTCTCTTTATTGACCAATTTCATGAAAATCTTGATTCAGTGTTACAGCGATGTGATAACATGATTAAATTAATATCTCATTGAAATAATCAGTGGGTATAATAATTCAATATAGCTAATTCTGTTCGATTAAATTAGATTTATTATATAAATAATACAATTTTCAACATTTACAATAACTATTGCATCAATAATATTGTACTGCTATCATCTATCGTCTACATACACCTTGAAACGTGTATATTCAACGATAGATTTCTGTGAATCATGAATGCAGCCCGCAGAGCAGCGGTCGCGCCAGCATTGGTCTGTACGCAGCCCGCGTTTAGCGGTCGCGCTAGCACAAGCATGCACGGCACCACCACTTATATTTCCACTGGATGCATTTTATGTTTTTTTTTTTATCAAGAAAATGCTGTATATGCGTTGTGAGATGAGCTAAGAATGTTTGGTGATCTAGAATGGAGAATATTCCAACGCTCAATTCAGATATACAGACCTTGGATTAGTTCGAATTTTCAAATACCTTACAGGCCTGCTGTTGATATATAAGCACCTTGAGTTCCGAACAATTATGTCACTAGCTCCCAGTTTGATCCATCACTCATTTCAATCGTTCTCAATTGAATGTTGACACATGTTGCTCAGATTTGATTGGTTTCTTGATAGCTCTCGATTTATTTTTTGAAACGAAAACAATAAAAATGAGTTTTCTTCGTTATTTCCCATCCGAATGTTATAAGAATTACTGAAAATGTGTATTATAGTTTTTTCACATTTAGTAAAAATCTTGAAGCTTGAGAAACAAACTTGTCCAACAAGTATTTCTCCTCCTAGTTATTCTACTTAGGTTTTTAACAATTACCGGAGTTTGGTCCAGGAAAACCGTTTCATCGATTCTTTCTAAAAACAATCACAACTCATTCCAGTGTGATACACCGTGCACAAAATTTTTCTCCTCCAAATAAAATATGAAGATTCAGGTTGGAGTCCCGCATTAGATATGGCTTTTCGTGAACGTCCTTCCATCTATCATCACTTCATAGTCTCATAATCACCTGCTCATTCGTACCCCCGAATAACCTAGCTGTTGGTGGGTTCATTGAGAAAACAATAATCCCCAACCATGTGTTCCGTGATTTCTGTTCCAGATCCCACCGCTGTCACCACCCACTCGACAGAACTCTCTGCTCGAGATCAACCACGGTGAACATCGTTACGTCGTGTCTTATCAGGTCAAGTCGGCGGCTGATTGCGTGGGCCAGCCTACAGATAGGCAACCGGACATACTCAACACGCCGACGCGAGGTAATTTAATGACCCCTCACCCCCTCCCCCCCTCCCTTTGACCGCTGATTCGATCTCATTACGACACAATGCACGACTCGGGGGAAAGTTTGAATGAGATATGTTTCCCAAATATCGAGCTGGATTTTCATTTTAGAAAGTGAACATATTCAATAATGGAAAAGAACAAAAATATTGTTGGGTAGCAATTAAAAAATAAGTGTTTATATTTGATACAATTATTCAATAATTATTCGAATAGTATTCAATAATTGATAATATTGATGATTGTTTTAGTATTCTTGTGATAAGGTTGCCCAATTTATTCATTAGTTATTTACATGATACAATGTTTAAACAGTAGCAATATGGATGATAGAGTACAGCTTAACAATAACATGAAGTAGAAATAGAATGATGTATTCTTCTTGAGTATGGGAGATTTGAGAGAAGGAAGCAAAGAAGAAAAATTATAGAAAAAGAGGAAAACGAAAAAGAGATGTTTGGAGATTACGGTCCGAACACTATTTTTTTTTCACACCATCACATTATTTTTCAGAACAGAAGTTCAAATTGTTCACTATCCCTGGATACATAGTTTCTAACGTACCATTTCTTGTAAACGTTTCTCCAGGAATTGTTTCTCCTAAGATCACTCCTAAGATCTCTGGGATGCGATCAGTCTCGGGGACTTGATGAAAATATACATTCTGATAAGACTTCAATTGGATTATCAATCATATGTATTCGATATTATTTTTCTGAAAACTGACGAAATAGCTATGACGCTATCATTGAGATTGTTTTGGTAGTTCTTCTTTAATATTATTCCTATTAATTCCCAGTCTGAATTGGGTAATCAAGACTTTGTATACATTTTTCCAAAATTATGTTTTAGTCGAGTCAGTATTTATATTCTTCAATTCTCACGAAAACGACTGACTTACATTTGATTTTGTTTGTAATTGTCTCGTGTCAGAGTTGAGTTTATCAACAACAAATCTTAAAATTCAGAGTATTCAATCAATTTCATTCTTTGCCTTTGGAATATATTCCGTTGAGCATCGCATAGGATCATGATTCCATGAACACCTTTCTGATTCACTTACGAGCTCGAGAAGACTAATTAGGAAGTCTCTTAAAAGTTGAACACATACTTCAGACGACTGAAGTCATAATTTTAAATAAGATGCAACATAATTGCGTCGTGCACTGATGAAGATATAAAATTCAATACGATTCCAATTGAAATGTTATTTGAATATTTCAAACGTATTCGATATGTAGCGTCAAAAACTGTTTAGGGAAACAATAATTGAAATTATTGTTGAGCATGTTTCTAGAATGGAAAGTTATATGAAAAAGCCTCAAAATCGTTTGTAGCTCTGTTTTTGAAATTCTCTGAATTAAAATTGAAATTTTGGCACAAAAGTCTCTAGGCTACATAGTTCCACTTTGTTCGATCTTGCCTATAGTAAACTAAACACTACGGAAAACATTCACCCCAAACAAAATAAAAAAATCATTTCATAGAATTATAAATTGAATTCCAGCAACTTACTGTATTTGATGTACACTTCCATAGTTTGTATGTCTATAATACACACCTTTGGGCCTGAACTTTCCAAATCATTATGCTCATTCTATTCTGGAAATATTCTCATTGCATATCAACTATACTGAATAAGAATCACATTTCAATTATTCTGTCTATATTGTTTATATACTACTGCATGTTACGCTCGAAGATAATAATTATTTATGATTTGTCAATTGTTCAGCACCCGAGATGATGAAAGAAGTACCTCTCCAAAGACCTGAAGTCCTGTTCCCTACTAGAGAAAGTCTGCCCGACTCTAGTCGACGACAATCAGGCGTCTACGCTTCTTTCGTAAGTAAATAGTCATTCTCTAAAATCAACAAAACTCCTACTCACTACTTTGTGTGACTCGCTACCACTTGAACCCTTTTCAAACTTTCAACAATGGATTTCTCTGGGGAAAGTTCAGATTGCTTTTGTTGTAGAGTTTGTGTTGTTCAAAGTAGTAAGATATTCTAAATCGAACTGATATATAATAGATTTTTTAAATTGATGTAACTTTATGTCACATTCACTACATTCATTACATTCATACATTTCATATATACAATACCATATTGTTTTTATCCCATTATATCATTTAATATTTATTCATAGCTCATAAGTGAAAATAGGACTGGTTATATGGAGGAGCAGAACATTTCAGCCATACTAAAATCTCAATTTCGCCATTTTTTCTGTATCAAGCAACAAAAATCAAGACAATTGAATATAAATACGAATATGAATATGTCAAACTGGACATATCATGTGGGATTTATGAATGGAAAGAATCTAATTTTTCTGGAATTTATGAAAAAAAGGCTAATTCCAACATGAAATCTCAAATAATATACACTTAGAATGAAGATTTCTCGAATTTTAGATCAAACTGACGTGGAAAGAACGTATCATCGAGTGATGAAATCATCATAATTCGGAAACAATAATTTTGTTTCAATTTTTGATATCATTGAAAGGAACGAAAAGCGTGTAATTGGTCCAAGAATTGTTTGTGTCATGGATATCGTAACATCATTTTCTTCAGATGAACTATAAAATTGTCAAGAACTAATAATGATAGTAGTTAAAAAATACTCTTTATTGATATTCTAAAAAAATAATCTTTTTAGAAACGGATCTTTCCTCTGTTATATTGAAGCCCATGTGGGTGTATACGTGTATATATATATATATATATATATAAATATATATATATATATATATATATATATATATATATATATATATATATATATATATATATATATATATATATATATATATATATATATATAAGGTATAACAAAAACATCGAATATCATTTGGCCAATTTAACGTTGAATGTTTTTCTGTGTTAGATGTCTTCTGATACTACATCACCAGAGTACGCGCCTAGTCCCCCCACTTCTCTGTCACCTCCCCTGGGATCCGGGGGTGGCAGACCACGGATCAGAGAAGACCACCCCCCGCCGCCTCTTCCACCTCCGCACAACGGCACAAATACGTATAGTTCTCTAAACGGCACGTTACGAAAAGATCGAATTATTTCCAATTCGATACCGGGCCCAGAAAGTTGTGTATGAACATTCAACGAGAATATTATATAGAATACATCGATTAACTTTAAAAAGTGGATATATTTGTAATATAAAAATGAATGTATTTAATGTATTTATACCTTCCTGAATAAAATGACAATATTTGCATCGAGAATATCAATCTTTGGACGAGGCCTAAACCGTTAAACGAATATAAAAATGCGTTTTTGTTTTTATTAGTTGTTGATGTCGAGTGGATTAGCCAGGGTATTTTAGTTATGCATTTTGTGATTGGGAACTATGCGTATTGTTATGCGAGGAATGTGGCGCGATCTACAAAGACAAAGTGAGGGAGGCCAAAATACCCGCAACAGGTGACTGAACTTTGGATAATGTTCTATCATGGAGTTGTATATTT
Organism: Brachyptera putata; assembly: GCA_907164805.1. Classification (NCBI taxonomy): domain Eukaryota; kingdom Metazoa; phylum Arthropoda; class Insecta; order Plecoptera; family Taeniopterygidae; genus Brachyptera; species Brachyptera putata. The sequence goes on from OU015462.1 coordinate 59,389,677, forward strand.
GGATGTAAATGAATTTTCAGAGACAAGCCGTGTACCAGATCAAGTACTTTCGGTTAATTCGATATTCCCAGAAACGGCGGCCATTTTCGTTTTTCAACGGCCAGTTGGAGCTATTTTCACGTTGATGATTCAGCAAGGCCTTGTATATTATTACTTATCATGTAATAATATAGAAGGCCTCGAATTCAGGCACAACAAGTTTCTGTGCGCCGACGCCTGACAACAATCAGCTCGGCTTGAACAACGAATATGGCCGCCGTTACCCACTGTTTTACGTCATCAAGTGGTGTGAATTTTTGACACGGAGTTATTCCTCCAGTACAATGCAACTCCATGGTTATATGACCTATTATTGACTGGAATTATGTCGCTGTATAAACTTTTCATATCCATATGAAATTTCTGTGTTTATGTCAATAATAAATTTGCCATATACTTGTTCAAGAAATTCTGCTGTACTGTACTTATTTTAATGGCGCTATATGTTTGGAAATACAAAAAGCTTAATGGTGAGTCTCAACATTATTTGCGTTCAAATCGTTGTTCGCCATGTAAAACGTAAAATAACTATTACATGAAAAAATAAACAAACAGTTTCCATATCGAGTGTTTGTACATTTCTCATCTCATCCCGTCTGCTCGAGAGTAAATGGGAATCGATTCAGCGGATTAACAGTTTTTTGATGATATCTTCTGAACAGTATGAGATATGGAAATTCTAAAAACGACGAAACATAGATATTTTTAATTCCTTCATGGTGGTGTGAGTTATATATATTTATCTTGGATCTCCTGATTGTCAGGCGTGTACACTGCTTGAAAATACATTTTTGAAAGCGTTTACGTTAGCGTTTAGCGTTTAGCGTTAGCGTTTTAGCGTTAAGCGTTTATGGTATGAATACTTATCACTCACATCATCTGAAAGGTATTGAAAATATCTGCGTTCCCTTGATGATAGAATTTTGATATCTCATACCGTTCAGAAATTCGAATAAAAGAACTGATATTCCGCTAAATCGACTTCCATGGACTTTTAAGGCGTCCCCAGACTTCATAGGGCATAAAGTTCTCCCCATCCAGGAACGGTCACATGAAACTGAAACTGTGCAAGATATACAGACTCGACGGATACATCTCAGTCAAGAGGCAGACAGTATGTGTCAAATGTGTGCAATTTTAGAATAACGTGGAAAGATCATTTTGTTTGTAACAGTAACACTTGATATTTCGGCCATCGATTTTCACCTCACATCGTACAGTTACGTACAAATAACACGTAACATACATACAAGTACGCAACCAATTGAGTTCCGATTCTTTGATGCATGTTTTATGATCATTTTTTTCCTTAAGCCCCACAAACCTTGAAACCCGTCGAAAAAACAAGAAATTCGTTCACTTCAGAAAATTCAAATTGTGAAACAGTTACATTAATTATTTTGATAGTTTCACCTAATTATCAAGAAAAACTCTTCGACGTAATAACTGAGATATCAAAATGTGTCAATGCTGGAATTATATGCTCATCATCTCTTATAATGAATCGAATCAACATATTTTGATAGAAAATAAATTACGGTAAATTTGTAACTTTTCAAACTAATCTTTCACTATGATTATTATACAAAATCGTAAATCTCTCCATCTGAAGTCCACGTGCCTCATTGACAGTCGTTTTGTCGTCAACAGAAGCAAACACACAACACAACCTTCACAAGTGGCCGACGACATCACAACTCGAGAAGCTGTTGCTTTTCAATTTCCGATCGATTCATTGACTTCGAGAAGGAAATCCTGCAGCTCCGTTGAAAACAGCACACACGGCCCTCTGGAATCTCTCACAAGTCACTTGTATTCGGGGGGCCGTTCAAGCAAAGCCTTCTGTATTACTACATCGGGCCATGAATATATAGAAGGCCTTGGTACAAGACATGGATTCAATAGAATAATCTCCTCACAGTTTAAAATTCACTATTTTGTATATCAATCTACTTTATTCGAATGAGACCAGTGATATTATTCCTTTTCTCTCATTAATAAGTATAATCACATATGACAATTATATTTTTCCATACAGTGAACATCAAAATTATGTGAAATACAATACATAGCAATACAATCTCGAGTGTGGGTTGTACTACCTTCCACTCTGGGGTAAACTAGATGAATTATTACATATAGGGCATGTGGCTAGGGAAAACATCGCATTCATGATAATCGCGTAGTTACAAAATATAGTGAGGAATATAAACAGTCGTAAAATTCACATCAGTTGAACATAAAACTTTCATTGAAATGTATTCTCTTCTTGAAGTAGGAGTTAACTGAAATCTTTGCTCTTTTTACGGGAAGGGTTTAATGAGTTTACGACTTTTGGGAGAAACGCTAAAAACAAACAGTGTGAATATACGACTCCTTCGGGAGTAGAACCCAGGACATCTGATTTATTACACCACTCTACAATGTGTACCATTATACAATGTATGCTTACTGGTAGGCACGGTCGTTATATCTATGAGATAGGCTCACTCTATATACAGTGTTACATCGGTACTTTTGTTTCAGTTGGATTTAGTAAAGATTCGATAATAGCTTCTGACGGATCAGAGGTATCAACATTCTATTAAATGAGAAGTGAATACTTTGTGATATATTTGAACCGATATTCATGTTGGTCATGTTGAAATCAAGTCCTATAATTTACACATACATACATCTTACAGCATAGGCGCCGACTTCTGAGAATTCCGACATATTTTATTAGTTTGAGAATACTTTCATAATAACGAAGACATCATAATGGACTCTTTTTAAAAAAATTGACTTTGCTACTCCTTTCCCAAGCCTCGCGGGTATTTTCTTGGAATATGGACATTTTCTAAGTAATTATTGCGATCTATATACAGTTTTAAAGTCCAATACTTGAACCTTCATGGACATTCTCGGAGCCATTTTTTTCGATCTCCACCAGCAAAGCCCCGCAGGGAATTTTTTGAAATGTGTTCATTTTTTAAAAGAAATTGCGATTTACAAGTAGTTTAGGAGTCTGGTGATTGAACCTCCATGGACATACTCGAATTCTCGAACCTACCAACGAGTTGGGTAATGATTCAAATATCATTTCAAGTATCTCAATAACTTTGCGTGTGTTCCATGTCTGAGTAGCTTGGTTGCTAGCGTTGGCGGTTTCGGATCCCGATGCCAAAGGTCCTGGTATCGAATACCTTTGGGTATAGCTTTTTTTCTGTCATATTTTGTTTAATAAACTTATATGCAATTATACAAATCCTCAATGGACATTAGCTCAGAGATGACTCTTCACCGGATAATTTAATCACCGTGTAATAACTCTCATTACTGAATTAATTCATCTAATTGTTGAGTGAAATATGACAAAAAAACAACTCTGTATGAGATTCGATAGCGAGCCTCTCCGGACCACTATCCGAAATCGTCTACGCTAGCCACTCGGCTACCTGGACATTTGAATTTTGCGAAGTTGTCGAGATACTTGAAGAAGATATTATGAATAAAACTCGACCTGTCGATTGCTCTGCTACCCTGGTACGAATACTGGACTGTAACTAATTTTCTCGAAAATTTTTGTTCGTGGAAAATTGACTCAAGTACCAGGGAAGCAGAATACCCCAACAGGTATTCCACCTGACACAAATGATTCCAAATAATCTTTAAAACCTCAGCTCTCCTACCAGAGGAGCAGAATATACCAACAGGTTAGGTGATAATTTAATGATCTTTTCAAGTATCTCAATAACTTCACAAATGTTCCATGTCTGGGTAGCTCAGTTGCTAGCGTTGGTGGTTTCGGATCCCGATGCGAAAGGTTCTGGGAACGAATACCATTGGGTACTGCTTTTTTTCTGTCATATTTTGTTTAATAAACTTATATGCAATTATACAAATCCTCAATGGACATTAGCTCAGAGATGACTCTTCACTGGAATCACACATAATCACCCTGTAATAACTCTCATTACTGAATTAATTCATCTAATTGTTGAGTGAAATATGACAAAAAAGCAGCTCTGTATGGGATTCGATAGCGAGCCTCTCCGGACCACTATCCGAAATCGTCTACGCTAGCCACTCGGCTACCTGGACATATGAATTTCGCGAAGTTGTCGAGATACTTGAAGAAGATATTCTAAATAAAACTCGACCTGTCGATTGCTCTGCTACCCTGGTACGAATACTGGACTGTAACTAATTTGCTCGAAAACTTTTGTTTGTGGAAAATTGACTCAAGTACCAGGAAAGCAGAATACCCCAACAGGTATTCCACCTGACACAAATAATTCCAAATAATCTTCAAAACCTCAGCTCTCCTACCAGAGGAGCAGAATATACCAACAGGTTAGGTGATAATTTAATAATCTTTTCAAGTATCTCAATAACTTCACAAATGTTCCATGTCTGGGTAGCTCAGTTGCTAACGTTGGTGGTTTCGGATCCCGATGCGAAAGGTTCTGGGAACGAATACCATTGGGTACTGCTTTTTTTCTGTCATATTTTGTTCAATATACTTATTTGCAATTATACGAACTCAATGGACATTAGCTCAGAGATGACTCTTCACTGGATAATTTAATCACCCTGTAAAAACTCTCATTACTGAATTAATTCATCTAATTGTTGAGTGAAATATGACAAAAAAGCAGCTCTGTATGGGATTCGATAGCGAGCCTCTCCGGACCACTATCCGAAATCGTCTACGCTAGCCACTCGGCTACCTGGACATATGAATTTTGCGAAGTTGTCGAGATACTTGAAGAAGATATTTTGAATAAAACTCGACCTGTCGATTGCTCTGCTACCCTGGTACGAATACTGGACTGTAACCAATTTTCTCGAAAATATTTGTTCGTGGAAAATTGACCCAAGTACCAGGGAAGCAGGATACCCCAACAGGTATTCCACCTGACACAAATAATTCCAAATAATCTTCAAAACCTCAGCTCTCCTACCAGAGGAGCAGAATATACCAACAGGTTAGGTGATAATTTAATAATCTTTTCAAGTATCTCAATAACTTCACAAATGTTCCATGTCTGGGTAGCTCAGTTGCTAGTGTTGGTGATTTCGGGTCCCGATGCGAAAGGTTCTGGGAACGAATACCATTGGGTACTGCTTTTTTTCTGTCATATTTTGTTTGATATACTTATTTGCAATTATACAAATCCTCAATAGACATTAGCTCAGAGATAATTCCTTTCTTCCCTGGATAAATAAATCACCTTGTGATAACTCTCATTACTGGATTGATTCATTTAATTGTCGAGTGAAATATGACAAAAAAGCAGCTCTGTATGGGTTCGATAGCGAGCCTCTCGCACCACTATCCGAAATCGTCTACGCTAGCCACTCGGCTACCTGGACATATAAATTTTGCGAAGTTGTCGAGATACTTGAAGAAGGTTTTTTAAATTAAACTCGACCTGTCGATTGCTATTCTACCCTGGTAGGAATACTGGACTGTTGACCAATTTGCTCGAAAACTTTTGTTCGTGGAAAATTGACTCAAGTATCAGAGAAGCTCAGGTAGTAGGAGGGTGGGTCTTATTGAAAGATATATAATTTGATTAGTATCATTTCATTTTATTCGAAACTTCTTATACATTCCAATGGTTCATAATGTAACAAGTATAGACAGTCAATTCATAATTTCAATACAATCACTCAGTTAACAACAATCACAAAATCATTTGCAAACAAGAAGACACATAAACAATCCTTCATACCTCTGTGTATTATGTAACAGACATTTATATTCATATATTTACATATGCAGTCGAGAATGAAAAAGTAAAAAATAGACTTCAATACATAGCCACTGATATACATAATGTACATAGACAAAGTCATGTTATATGAACCAGAATATAATGGTCATTTGGAATAATGTTATGTTCTAATGCACTTGATATAAGGTACTTAAAATATGAAATTCATTCATGTCATAGATGCACAAAGTCCCAAGGTAAGATTTGAAATGCATTCTGTTAATTAAAACTCATACAAAACCATGACTATTATTCACTATAGATATATAATTCTTCCATTTCAATGAAACCATGACACTTGACAGTCCCGAGAATATTTCTCGGGTCACCGAAACAAAAGTTCAAAAAAAGGACGATCGAGGAAATCCGGGACATCTGGTCACCCTAGTATTATGTGTTCTGGGAAGAAGTCTAAGAAGCCGTCGTAGACGAAAATAATCCAGCTTTTCCTTTCAACTCGTTACCGATCATCAGCTCATCTGTAAGGAAATCAAGCGCGACGTTTCGCAATTAATTTCTATGAACTGGTGAGAGCTATGATGTTCTAGTATTTTTTTAAGAGTATAACTTGATGGTCCCTAGATCCTCAGCAAATATGGCTATACTCGCATCAGCCATTTCCAAGAAAAAGGTGTCTGAATTTCCCAAAAACTGCAATTTCCAGCCACTTTTCAGAGTCATAAAAAATCATCATTTTTGATTCGGCTAAAATTTTGTAGGGAGAAAGAGGGACATTTCAGAAGAGTTATTCCGTTGAAATTTTGCTGATAATGCTAATGGAGAAGTAATCAGAAGGATTCCAGAATTCTATAATATGGGACTCTACCATGGTGAGTATACTAAGTTGTTTTTCGCTCTAAAATCTTCAAATTGAACTCGATTTAGGAACGGAGACCGGATTTGTGTTCCAATTCCATCACACTACACATACATAACAACAGAACTGAGAAATTCAACCAAAAATTTCGAGCGACAAAAAAATTTGATCAAAATGTACAGGGTTAACTAAGGTACTTTTTGACCTTTCGCAATTAATTTCTATGAACTGGTGAGAGCTATGATGTTCTAGTATTTTTTTGAGAGTATAACTTGATGGTCCCTAAATCCTCAGCGAATTTGGCAATGCTCGCATCAGCCATTTCCAAGAAAAAGGTGTCTGAATTTCCCAAAAACTGCAATTTCCAGCCACTTTTCAGAGTCATAAAAAAAACACAATTTTTGATTCGGCTAAAATTTTGTAGGAATACAAGAGGACATTTAAGAAGAGTTATTCCGTTGAAATTTTGCTGATAATGCTAATGGAAAAGTAATTAGAAGGATTCCAGAATTCTATAATATGGGACTCTACCATGGTGAGTACACTAAGTTGTTTTTCGCTCTAAAATCTTTGAATTAAACTCGATTTAGGAACGGAGACCGGATTTGTGTTTTAATTTCATCACACTACACATACATAACAACAGAACTGAGAAATTCAACCTAAAATTTCAAGCGACAAAAAAATTTGACCAAAATGTACAGGGTTAACTAAGGTACTTTTTGACCTTTCGCAATTAATTTCTATGAACTGGTGAGAGCTATGATGTTCTAGTATTTTTTTAAGAGTATAACTTGATGGTCCCTAAATCCTCAGCAAATTTGTCTATTCTCGCATCAGCCATTTCCAAGAAAAAGGTGTCTGAATTTCCCAAAAACTGCAATTTCCAGCCACTTTTCAGAGTCATGAAAAATCATCATTTTTGATTCGGCTAAAATTTTGTAGGAAGACAAGAGGACATTCAGAAGAGTTATTCCGTTGAAATTTTGCTGATAATGCTAATGGAAAAGTAATTAGAAGGATTCCAGAATTCTATAATATGGGACTCTACCATGGTGAGTACACTAAGTTGTTTTTCGCTCTAAAATCTTTAAATTAAACTCGATTTAGGAACGGAGACCGGATTTGTGTTTCAATTCCATCACACTACACATACATAACAACAGAACTGAGAAATACAACCAAAAATTTCGAGCGACAAAAAAATTTGACCAAAATGTACAGGGTTAACTAAGGTACTTTTTGACCTTTCGCAATTAATTTCTATGAACTGGTAAGAGCTATGATGTTCTAGTATTTTTTTAAGAGTATAACTTGATGGTCTCTGAATCCTCAGCAAATTTGGCTATACTCGCATCAGCCATTTCCAAAAAAAAGGTGTCTGAATTTCCCAAAAACTGCAATTTCCAGCCACTTTTCAGAGTCATAAAAAATCATCATTTTTGATTCGGCTAAAATTTTGTAGGAAGACAAGAGGACATTTCAGAAGAGTTATTCCGTTGAAATTTTGCTAATAATGCTAATGGAAAAGTAATTAGAAGGATTCCAGAATTCTATAATATGGGACTCTACCATGGTGAGTACACTAAGTTGTTTTTCGCTCTAAATCTTCAAATTGAACTCGATTTAGGAACGGAGACCGGATTTGTGTTCCAATTTCATCACACTACACATACATAACAACAGAACTGAGAAATTCAACCAAAAATTTCAAGCGACAAAAAAATTTGACCAAAATGTACAGGGTTAACTAAGGTACTTTTTGACCTTTCGCAATTAATTTCTATGAACTGGTGAGAGCTATGATGTTCTAGTATTTTTTTAAGAGTATAACTTGATGGTCCTTAAATCCTCAGCAAATTTGGCTATACTCGCATCAGCCATTTCCAAGAAAAAGGTGTCTGAATTTCCCAGAAACTGCAATTTCCAGCCACTTTCAGAGTCATAAAAAATCATCATTTTTGATTCGGCCAAAATTTTGTAGGAAGACAAGAGGACATTTCAGAAGAGTTATTCCGTTGAAATTTTGCTAATAATGCTGATGGAAAAGTAATTAGAAGGATTCCAGAATTCTATAATATGGGACTCTACCATGGTGAGTACACTAAGTTGTTTTTCGCTCTAAAATCTTTAAATTGAACTCGATTTAGGAACGGAGACCGGATTTGTGTTCCAATTTCATCACACTACACATACATAACAACAGAACTGAGAAATTCAACCAAAAATTTCAAGCGACAGAAAAAATTTGACCAAAATGTACAGGGTTAACTAAGGTACTGTTTGACCTTTCGCAATTAATTTCTATGAACTGGTGAGAGCTATGATGTTCTAGTATTTTTTTGAGAGTATAACTCGATGGTCCCTGAATCCTCAGCAAATTTGGCTATACTCGCATCAGCCATTTCCAAGAAAAAGGTGTCTGAATTTCCCAGAAACTGCAATTTCCAGCCACTTTTCAGAGTCATAAAAAATCATCATTTTTGATTCGGCTAAAATTTTGTAGGAAGACAAGAGGACATTTCAGAAGAGTTATTCCGTTGAAATTTTGCTAATAATGCTAATGGAAAAGTAATTAGAAGGATTCCAGAATTCTATAATATGGGACTCTACCATGGTGAGTACACTAAGTTGTTTTTCGCTCTAAAATCTTCAAATTAAACTCGATTTAGGAACGGAGACCGGATTTGTGTTCCAATTTCATCACACTACACATACATAACAACAGAACTGAGAAATTCAACCAAAAATTTCAAGCGACAAAAAAATTTGACCAAAATGTACAGGGTTAACTAAGGTACTTTTTGACCTTTCGCAATTAATTTCTATGAACTGGTGAGAGCTATGATGTTCTAGTATTTTTTTAAGAGTATAACTTGATGGTCCCTGAATCCTCAGCAAATTTGGCTATACTCGCATCAGCCATTTCCAAGAAAAAAGGTGTCTGAATTTCCCAAAAACTGCAATTTCCAGCCACTTTTCAGAGTCATAAAAAATCATCATTTTTGATTCGGCTAAAATTTTGTAGGAAGACAAGAGGACATTTCAGAAGAGTTATTCCGTTGAAATTTTGCTAATAATGCTAATGGAAAAGTAATTAGAAGGATTCCAGAATTCTATAATATGGGACTCTACCATGGTGAGTACACTAAGTTGTTTTTCGCTCTTAAATCTTCAAATTAAACTCGATTTAGGAACGGAGACCGGATTTGTGTTCCAATTTTATCACACTACACATACATAACAACAGAACTGAGAAATTCAACCAAAAATTTCAAGCGACAAAAAAATTTGACCAAAATGTACAGGGTTAACTAAGGTACTTTTTGACCTTTCGCAATTAATTTCTATGAACTGGTGAGAGCTATGATGTTCTAGTATTTTTTCGAGAGTATAACTTGATGATCCCTGAATCCTCAGCGAATTTGGCTATACTCGCATCAGACATTTCCAAGAAAAAGGTGTCTGAATTTCCCAAAAACTGCAATTTCCAGCCACTTTTCAGAGTCATAAAAAATCATCATTTTTGATTCGGCTAAATTTTGTAGGAAGACAAGAGGACATTTCAGAAGAGTTATTCCGTTGAAATTTTGCTAATAATGCTAATGGAAAAGTAATTAGAAGGATTCCAGAATTCTATAATATGGGACTCTACCATGGTGAGTACACTAAGTTGTTTTTCGCTCTAAAATCTTAAATTAAACTCGATTTAGGAACGGAGACCGGATTTGTGTTTCAATTTATCACACTACACATACATAACAACAGAACTGAGAAATTCAACCAAAAATTTCAAGCGACAAAAAAATTTGACCAAAATGTACAGGGTTAACTAAGGTACTTTTTGACCTTTCGCAATTAATTTCTATGAACTGGTGAGAGCTATGATGTTCTAGTATTTTTTAAGAGTATAACTTGATGGTCCCTAAATCCTCAGCAAATTCAGCCATACTCGCATCAGCCATTTCCAAGAAAAAGGTGTCTGAATTTCCCAAAAACTGCAATTTCCAGCCACTTTTCAGAGTCATAAAAAATCATCATCTTTGATTCGGCTAAAATTCTGTAGGAAGACAAGAGGACATTTCAGAAGAGTTATTCCGTTGAAATTCTGCTAATAATGCTAATGGAAAAGTAATTAGAAGGATTCCAGAATTCTGTGATATGGGACTCTACCATGGTGAGTACACTAAGTTGTTTTTCGCTCTAAAATCTTCAAATGAAACTCGATTTAGGAACGGAGACCGGATTTGTGTTTCAATTTCATCACACTACACATACATAACAACAGAACTGAGAAATTCAACCAAAAATTTCAAGCGACAAAAAAATTTGACCAAAATGTACAGGGTTAACTAAGGTACTTTTGACCTTTCGCAATTAATTTCTATGAACTGGTGAGAGCTATGATGTTCTAGTATTTTTTTAAGAGTATAACTTGATGGTCCCTGAATCCTCAGCAAATTTGGCTATACTCGCATCAGCCATTTCCAAGAAAAAGGTGTCTGAATTTCCCAAAAACTGCAATTTCCAGCCACTTTTCAGAGTCATAAAAATCATCATTTTTGATTCGGCTAAAATTTTGTAGGAAGACAAGAGGACATTTCAGAAGAGTTATTCCGTTGAAATTTGCTAATAATGCTAATGGAAAAGTAATTAGAAGGATTCCAGAATTCTATAATATGGGACTCTACCATGGTGAGTACACTAAGTTGTTTTTCGCTCTAAAATCTTTGAATTAAACTCGATTTAGGAACGGAGACCGGATTTGTGTTTCAATTTCATCACACTACACATACATAACAACAGAACTGAGAAATTCAACCAAAAATTTCAAGCGACAAAAAATTTGACCAAAATGTACAGGGTTAACTAAGGTACTTTTGACCTTTCGCAATTAATTTCTATGAACTGGTGAGAGCTATGATGTTCTAGTATTTTTTTAAGAGTATAACTTGATGGTCCCTAAATCCTCAGCAAATTTGGCTATACTCGCATCAGCCATTTCCAAGAAAAAGGTGTCTGAATTTCCCAAAAACTGCAATTTCCAGCCACTTTTCAGAGTCATAAAAAATCATCATTTTTGATTCGGCTAAAATTTTGTAGGAAGACAAGAGGACATTTCAGAAGAGTTATTCCGTTGAAATTTTGCTAATAATGCTAATGGAAAAGTAATTAGAAGGATTCCAGAATTCTATAATATGGGACTCTACCATGGTGAGTACACTAAGTTGTTTTTCGCTCTAAAATCTTTGAATTAAACTCGATTTAGGAACGGAGACCGGATTTGTGTTTCAATTTCATCACACTACACATACATAACAACAGAACTGAGAAATTCAACCTGAAATTTCAAGCGACAAAAAAATTTGACCAAAATGTACAGGGTTAACTAAGGTACTTTTGACCTTTCGCAATTAATTTCTATGAACTGGTGAGAGCTATGATGTTCTAGTATTTTTTTAAGAGTATAACTTGATGGTCCCTAATCCTCAGCAAATTTGGCTATACTCGCATCAGCCATTTCCAAGAAAAAGGTGTCTGAATTTCCCAAAAACTGCAATTTCCAGCCACTTTTCAGAGTCATAAAAAATCATCATTTTTGATTCGGCTAAATTTTGTAGGAAGACAAGAGGACATTTCAGAAGAGTTATTCCGTTGAAATTTTGCTAATAATGCTAATGGAAAAGTAATTAGAAGGATTCCAGAATTCTATAATATGGGACTCTACCATGGTGAGTACACTAAGTTGTTTTTCGCTCTAAAATCTTTGAATTAACTCGATTTAGGAACGGAGACCGGATTTGTGTTTCAATTTCATCACACTACACATACATAACAACAGAACTGAGAAATTCAACCAAAATTTCAAGCGACAAAAAAATTTGACCAAAATGTACAGGGTTAACTAAGGTACTTTTTGACCTTTCGCAATTAATTTCTATGAACTGGTGAGAGCTATGATGTTCTAGTATTTTTTTAAGAGTATAACTTGATGGTCCCTAAATCCTCAGCAAATTTGGCTATACTCGCATCAGCCATTTCCAAGAAAAAGGTGTCTGAATTTCCCAAAAACTGCAATTTCCAGCCACTTTTCAGAGTCATAAAAAATCATCATTTTTGATTCGGCTAAAATTTTGTAGGAAGACAAGAGGACATTTCAGAAGAGTTATTCCGTTGAAATTTTGCTAATAATGCTGATGGAAAAGTAATTAGAAGGATTCCAGAATTCTATAATATGGGACTCTACCATGGTGAGTACACTAAGTTGTTTTTCGCTCTAAAATCTTCAAATAAACTCGATTTAGGAACGGAGACCGGATTTGTGTTTTAATTTCATCACACTACACATACATAACAACAGAACTGAGAAATTCAACCAAAAATTTCAAGCGACAAAAAAATTTGACCAAAATGTACAGGGTTAACTAAGGTACTTTTGGACCTTTCGCAATTAATTTCTATGAACTGGTGAGAGCTATGATGTTCTAGTATTTTTTAAGAGTATAACTTGATGGTCCTCTAAATCCTCAGCAAATTTGGCTATACTCGCATCAGCCATTTCCAAGAAAAAGGTGTCTGAATTTCCCAAAAACTGCAATTTCCAGCCACTTTTCAGAGTCATAAAAAATCATCATTTTTGATTCGGCTAAAATTTTGTAGGAAGACAAGAGGACATTTCAGAAGAGTTATTCCGTTGAAATGTCCTAATAATGCTAATGGAAAAGTAATTAGAAGGATTCCAGAATTCTATATATGGACTCTACCATGGTGAGTACACTAAGTTGAATTTTCGCTCTAAAATCCTCAAATTGAACACGATTTTGAAACGGAGACCTGATTTGTGTTCGAATTTAATAATCATTTGTTTAAATAATAACAGAACTGAGAAATTCAATAATGAATTTCAGAGGACCAAAATTTTCGACCGAAATGTACAGGGTTGACTAAGGTACTTTTGGACCTTTCGCAATTAATTTCTATGAACTGGTGAGAGCTATGATGTTCTAGTATTTTTTTTCAAGAGTATGACTCGATGGTCCCTAAATCCTCAGCAAATTTGGCTATACTCGCATCAGCCATTTCCAAGAAAAAGGTGTGTGAATTTCCCAAAAACTGCAATTTCCAGCCACTTCTCAGAGTCATCAAAAATCATCATTTTTGATTCGGCTAAAATTTTGAAATGATGAAATGATCATCATCAAACGTTTGAATCCACATTTGTTCCTAAAATCACGTGACGTCAACAAGATACATGAACATTTCGACGTTCCATTCAAGATTGTGAATAGTACTTCTGGGACAAAGTAGTAAAGAATCGTGAAAGTCACGGAAAAAAACGGGGACGAATGGTCACCTCACCTCAGATATATTTAACCTGAGCCGATTGTACTAATTGATGATTAGATATTAATTAGTTAATCATCACTTAAAAGGTTCAAAAATAACTCATCACTTGGTACAACCGGCTCTAAAACAAGTTCAGTCAATTTATGGCAATACACTACCAGTATAAACTCCAAATCTGAACTATACACTATAGACCCTGAATTATATAACAATTTACCTACATTCTCGAATCAATTATCAGGCTCAGCTTTCGAATGTGGATTGAAATAATTCTCGATTTATAAATGTTATTATAACGTAAACGCATACAGAAACTATTTCAAATTAGACCTAGACACCATTATTTCAGATTTCATTATTTCAGACCAAATTTAGATTCTCAATTTCAATCTCAAAACCACTTCATATTGAGAACATTTCAGTAGTAAATAATTTCAATTTTGTGTTTCAATAGATCACATGTCAAATATTTTACTGTGTCAAATCAAATAACTGACAATAAAGATTATTATTATTATCGTTATTATTTGGATTGTGTATTGTTTTGTGTATGTGTATTGTGTAAACATTCATTCGTATTGTGGTAAGTTGTGTTTCGCTGGTATGTTATTCATTCATTCAAAAAAAGATCTGTAAATTATATTCGAAGTGAGTATTTTTAGATTATGTGTTAATTATCTTTGAAGTGAGTATTTTTGAATTATGTCTTAATTATCTTCGAAGTGAGTATTTTTGAATTATGTGTAAATTATCTTTGAAGTGAGTATTTTCAGATTATGTCTTAATTATCTTCGAAGTGAGTTTTTTTGAATCATGTGTAAATTATCTTTAAAGTGAGTATTTTTGAATTATTTGTAAATTATCTTTGAAGTGAGTATTTTTAGTATATTCCACAGATTAACCCTCAGTGGGTTTTGTGGACACTTGAACGAGAGAAATGTTTCTATTGTTATGTATACATTTATTGGATGAAAATAATAAAAAAAGAAAATCACACATATTACCATTAATCTTCGGAGGGCGATTCCACGTCTAGTCCACATGCGATCTTGTACTCATTCATCCAACTGACAGTGTGGAAAACACGACAGTGCAGGTCAAAGTGTCAACTGAAACTTCCACACAACTACTAGCTGTAACAAACGCATAATGAAGAGATAAGTTCAACGATCAATAATAATCATTCATATTCACATCTTGAACCAGGGGCGTCATTGGATTCGAAGGGTACACAGGAATAATGATACAAGTCACACATTGTGAGTTCTGAGATAAATACAATTCTAAGTTCAAAACCATGGGTTTTTCTATAGAGGTCGATATTTCAACTCCATTTTTCGTGGACTTGTATCATTGTTATCTAAAATCTCGATGCATATTCAGAAAGCTTGTGAAAAACACTGTTAGATGGCGTATCTAACTCATTTTTTTTTACAAAATGTGACTTGTATCGTAATTCCCGTGTACCCTTCATTTGTGTATTGAGTGGTGTTTGGGTGTACATTTTGTGAATAACTCTTTGACTGATGAAGAGTAAAATTCCAACATAATCAACTTCTAATTGTAATATAATGTATGTATATATCTTTATTCGGATCTCTGCCCCTGTACATTGCCTTGTTAGACACAGAATGACAATTAAATTTGAAATAAAAATTGATGGGAATATCAAGATAAAATTTTGAGGATGAAGCTAGATTGAGACTAAGATAATGAAGGTAATTTTGACTGTAGAAATGATTTCTGAGAATAATAATTGAATCGCGTAATACGCTCAATTCTTTGTAATTGTGTTATTTTGTGTGTGACTGTGTAATTGTTCGTAGGCCTTGTTGGTATCAAGTGTAATATTTCACTATATTTATGTTCTTATATAAACCTATATTTTATATTTTATCATAATCCGACGATGCTCTATATTATAAAATTGCAAACAAACGAGAAGATAAAAAATCATAATCATAGATGAATGAAATGACCGCTCAACTGGACACCAGCCGAGCGCTAAATGAGGGTCTGGAGCCCCCAAGTGAATTATTTGTAAAATGGTCATTTTCAAGTGATTTTTGAGATTCAAAAACAATCTTGAATTCTTATCATGGAATCATTGTGGATATTCTCGAAGCTCATTGCCAATAATTGATCCATCACGGACATTTTTGAAGTGATTTTTGTGATTTTCCCCAACAAAGCCACGCAGGGAATTTTACTGAATTGAAATAATTTCTGCGTATCACAGATAGTTTTGGAGTCTAGTAGTTAAACCATTATTTCAAACACTATGGACATTTTTGAAGTGATTCTTGCAATTTCTCTCCGCAAAATATTTCATTGTGTGTTTATTTGTACGTCAACATTTATATGTATTCAAAGAAGGATGGTGTGGCGCGGATGTAGATTGGTGGAGAGCCCTCTGGACCCCTTAACCTCTCCCTCTGGACCTCTTGGACCTCTGGGTCCCTCCCTGTGTATCATCTATAACGCAGCTTGATGAGTTGAAACGAATATCCTCGATCACGGTATCAGGAGATCATGTATGTATTGCCACCTATCGTGTACCATGAACGTCGTGGACTGGTTCGTCCCACTGCTGCCATCTAGTAGGGAAATGTGGTTACTGGAAATCGATGAGTGGGGTTGTATAGAGATGGCTCTGGCGTTCTCATTTCGTACATACATTATCTCAATTAATGGACATTCCATTAACAATGTATTCTATATTTACTTAATAGAATATAAAAACCGGATCACAAGCTCGACTACGGGAGATTTGATTTTCACCTGAAATCGAAAGAAAATATATGTTTGAATTGTTTACTGAGAATTGTAGAACATACAATATGGAATCTGTATTTTCTGATGCAAAACAGCTACGTTATATGTAATATAAATGAATGATATTGTAAATTGACAACACCCGTAGATTATTTATTGTAGTAGGCGATCAGTCAAACCGTGTGACCTTTGCAGTGGGTACATACAGAAAAAAAATCTATAAAAGTGGGGTGGAGGTTTCCACTATCGTTCATTTAAATAATTACAATTTCAAGCTCAGTAGCGTATTATACTAGAATTAATCTATTTATAGGTAATTTAATATAATCATGTGCTGGGAACACTTCGAGTAAGTTATATAGTTTCATCTTATATGCATTATAGTTTAATAATAATGTTATACCCGTTTAGTTCAATACAACGAGAAATACTTTGGACTGAATAGATATGGAAGGAGAAATGTATACCTCGTTGAGTTTCCGGTTTCGGGCTCGGGGGGTGAGTTAGCATCAAACTTCGCTCATCGATCGAGTTGCTATGTGTATTCAGAATTAGCTGACCATTTCAGTATAAGACAAACTTATCAGTTCTTCAGAGTTTATAAGTTACGAACTTTGCAAACTGATCTTTCCTGATGTAGGTAAATACTGTAGATATTGGTGCAATATTAGGTACATATAACTTTCTTCAGCTGATTTACATCAATTTGTAGGGTCAATTAAGTATACGAACTCAATTTAAATCCTCTGTACTGAACTTTCTAAAGCGATAATGTAGCATCTTATCAGAATATATGTAAGGTCATAGAAAAGTGAGTTTTCGAAATGATTGAATTATCAACATGAATATCATCATAAGGAATGAGTAGACAGAACAAAAAAAAAGTATTTTATTTGGAGTGATAGAACATTTATAGAACAGTGATAGAAACAAAAAGATACTCTCTTGCACTCAGTATTGTATTTCTTATTCAACTTCTATCCATGGTATCCTTATATCCTTGTATAGATAAAATTTCAGTAGTGTTATCAAAATGGTGTTTTTATACAAAATATTATGTACTGTATTCACGAGATTGTGTTTAAACTTGAAAAAGGTAATGAATTAATGGAAAAAATAACGTATTTCAGTGTTGTACTGGTTCAGATTGGGATCAACGGCAGTTTTCGTACTCATAGTGATATTCAAACTGTGTATCTATAAGGCACTAATTCTTTCTAGAAAATTGTGATTATTACAATAAATTTGATATTCACACTATAATCATCAATTTGTTATATAACATGGAATGATTTGAAATCATTCCGATCAATCATGTAATTAATCGAGAGGTGAAGCGTACAGATATTCTATATATATATATATATATATATATATATATATATATATATATATATATATATATATATATATATATATATATATATATATATATATATATATATATATATATATATATATATATATATTTATATATATTCATAGATGTATAGGCCCTTACAATATATATATGATGGTTTTCGAACTATTGCTTCTTCGAATTACATCAAATATTAAAATGAAGAAACTCGTTTCCAACTATCCGAATCATAGGTTTTGTTTTGTGAATGAATAATTGAAATAAAGTATGAATATAATATTATTATTCATTATATATCATAATAAATTGGACTAATTGTATACCTCAGATTCTGCTCAGCTGGTTCCGGCATTCAGCCAATGCTCAGCTTTGGTAAGCGAACAGAATGAAGGCATGGGCTCAAGTCCTGGATAAGTCACGCCTTCTTCTACACAGCATATATTCATCAACCACTCTTCCTTCCTGAAAATCAGAACCCACATTTTCAATTAATTCCACTTCCAAACCTCTTGTAGATTGTAAATTCTCAAGAATGAAGGATTAAAATGTCAATAATATTATTATGTATGGAACTTAAACATCAAAATTGAGGACTGTTTAAGCTTTTCATTGAGTTCGTTTCCGGAATTGATGCTTGGCATAAGCCTGGATTAAAATAACTCGATGAACAAAATGGAGATTCAAGCACCAGTTGCTATAGTAACGTGTAGAAACTGATTGTGTTACTTTGCATGATGTGAATCTTGAGGTTTTTACATCTTCTTATGTCACGTATGTGATTCTGAACGGTCGACCTACCTATCGCAATGAATTATTTCAGAATATCCATAGTCTTTCTATTTTGATTTCAAATTGAATATTCAGGACTAATTTCGTCGATGTAGAATATATTTGTCGATCCACATTCTAAATTATATCATCGTGAGAATAGAATGCTTTATTGAAGGGTATACAATTTTTAAACTAAGAATTTCATGTCATAATGAATGTTGAATGTTGAATATTTATTCTACAAATTCATTTCGTTGTTGGAAATCGAATTATTTGAGAATTCCGAGTAAAAATTCAAAAATATTTCATTCTCACCATACATTTACACATGTTTTGGTTCCTATTCTTGCTTCTACTCATGAGTATCTATTAAAAGCAGAACATCTCAAGGGATGTATATGATTGAATGATGACGCTTCATCTTCTCCCAATTTTAGAGACAACTAGAGATCATTTCCTCAATTTCAGAAGTTGTAATTTATTTATTTCTGTGCTCCAGAGACTAGCTTCCTTCTCTAAGTCGAGAAGTATGCATCGACAGATTACGTATCGATACAAGAACAGAATCGAGTGATGCCTACGTCACGACTCGGAGAAAAGTGTGAGTCCTGGAGGACAAATTAATAAATACAAATTTCAAAAATGAGAAAATGATTCTTGGTTATTCCCAAAATCAGGAGAGAATGACATTATTATTCATGCAAATGAAGTCAAGGCCCAATTGAGTTTGAAAAACATTTATGATGGAATTTAAAGAATGCAGTTCAGAGTATATTATGGAAGTCAGAACCGAAATTAATGTCAATTTCAGATCCTAAAATTATCTAACAAGATTCTATGACGAATCTTGATAAGGTTTTAATGAAAGTAATGATCGAATAAATTTGTCTTCAATGTGTGATGATATTTTTCTGAAATAGAGCATTTTTTTGGTTCATTAATTATACATGTGTATATTGGTTCGAATTGTCACAGTTGAGAATATATATCATTGATATCTAAACAATTCGAAAGAGAATATATCAGAAGAAAAATATACCTCCAAAAATATACTTCTGAAAAAATATATTTTTATATTAATATACGCGAGTAAACATACATATTACGAAACATTCTTCTACAATGAACTAGGGAGAAAACGAGACACATAACATCTATATCTATCAAAAAACCCAGCCAATCAGGTGAGTGTGTTAATCTATTTTACTGCAGCATTAATAAGGGATTATGCAACTAGAGAGAGTCCCTGAACAACCCGACCCTAATATACCAGACACTGCTCAAAAGGATAATCCTTCCCAACCTTAATCCCTATTTCCTTTTAGTATAAACCAGAAATAGGATGTGAAACAGATATTGCATGTGCCTTGAAGTTCAGGTCCAAAAAGTTTAGATTAGATCGCTGTTTCCACCGAACAGTTCACAATAAGACTTCAAAGATTTAATCAAATACATTCCTATATACGAACCGACATTCAATAGTAACACGCATAGGGGACGTAACTATTAATCAATCAATAGACGTATACGATTTCTCTGGTTGGCAAGTTTCGAGTTTATTATAGAGTTATACGTTGTGAATTCCAATCGTGGTTGTTGCGCCAAGGTAGCACAGAACATACGTTATGAAATCCGTTTGTCATATGCTACAGGTATATCACACTCAGGAAAGTGTGGTACAATTAAAGACTGGAAGTATCTATCATGATAGGTATATTCATATTTAAATATATATATATATATATGTATATATATATATATATATGTATGTATATATATATATATATATATATATATGTATATATATATATATATATGTATATATATATATATGTGTATATATATATATATATTTATATATATATGTATATATATATATATATATATTATATACATATATATATATATATATATATATGATATGTGTATACATGTTTATACAATATATACAATATCTATCTATATATGATCGTTTCCGAACTATTGCTTCTTGGAAATGTTGCATGTAGAAATAAATTCCGACATTATTGAAAAATGACCGAGTGAAATTCAGTTCATCGCAGAGTTGTGAGGTTAGACGTTAAATATTTGTGTTTTTCATGTCGAAGTTCGAAGTCGGACATTGGGTCAGGCGAATAATATTGCACCCTCTCAAGTTCGACTATAAAATTCAACTTTGTCGTATTTCTCAACTTTTGTCCTGCAATAACATTCATGACATTTCCTTAGTTATTAGTGGAAGAAATAAATTAAATTCTAAACTTCTGATCTCTTATTGAGTAGCAGAAGTTGTGACTTGGCAGAGCCGAGCAACTCGAACCAAAGCTGCTGAATATTGTGTCCCGAAGGTTTCGGTTCTGAGCGACAAGGTATTGGTTATTCTCGTTTTTCTTACAGGTTTTGTCGCTGGTTCTGAGTACACTCTGGAAACGTGCATTGCTTACTTGATTCATAATAAAATATCAATCAAATATGAATCGATAATCTCGAGATATTATAGAAATACAACTCCGAGAAATAGAAAATCGGCAGCTCCAACTTGCCAGTGAAGCTTAGGAGAGAAAACTCTGCATTCGAAGTATAACACAATCATAACTTGTGACCAGTCACAACATTTTATCAAATCAGTGCGGGAAGAAATCAGGAATTTAGTGTTATCCTCTCCATTTTCAAGAAGAGTTATATAAACAAATTCAAATCAGCAACACAGAATCACAATACGTACCTATGTGAATTATCCTTCATTGCGGCCACCATTCCAGAATGGACGTTGAAGGAAAAACCTCTCAGGATGTCAAACTCCGATTTCCCAAAGAACGGTTCAGCCATCTGGTTACTGGACCACTCTCCTCAGTGGATACTGATCGAATCAGCACAATATGACTGGTACAGCTAGAATTTAAAACAACGTTTCACAAACGTCAGTATATTTTACCAATTAAAATTTGACTGAAATCATTTGTTTTGTATGCGAAACTCTCGAAAAGATTAGGGATCTGATTAGTGGACTTGGAATCATTTCTCAACGATTAAAACAAAGTATACTCTGTGCTTACACGTTGACATACAATGAGCTTAAAACGACTTATTAGATCCGAACAAACATGTTTTTCAGTCGTTGAATATGGAAAAAATGGTCAAGTTCAATATTTAATAATGGGATGCAAGAATATGATGAGCTACCTAGTACCATCAGAAATGTAAGAAGTGTGGGTAGTTTTGAAACTAAGTGTATTGAATGGATTAGAAGGAAGAGATAGACTGTTGTAAATAATTTGGTAAGAGAGTTTGTTGTATTTTGTGATTGTATGTTTTTTATGTGTGATGACATGATGCAATAATCTTTTTATTGTCAATATATGTTGTTAATATGTATGTTACTGGCTTCTTAGCTATTTAATAAACGAATAATAATAATAATAATTCGTGAAGTTCTGATTGTGATTTCTGAACGATGAAAATGCAAGCGTATTTCGAGCACTCAAATGTTCTTTCAACCTCAGCACAACAGTCCAATACCAACTGATTCTCGTTTGGGCAGAATTTGTTGGAAGAATTATCAGCTAGATCAGAACGAGAATATCATCTGGATGTAGATGATTAGTTTCCTCCTGTCGTCTAGGTCAATACTGGGATGGTTCCTTGTCGGCAGGTCACCGCCGACTCATTCTGAAACACTCAATACATTAATTAACCTTTTTCATCTCCTTATCCCATAATCTCATATATCATTCACCAACGCCAAAAGATTGTTGTCATTAATACAGTTTGTATTTGAACCATATGGATGAAGAAAAATGAGAGCTTGTAGAAGTGATGAGGATCTTTGTTTGATTCCAATGCCCCCTCGAAAATGAACAATTCATTGTGCTCTATTATTTTGATAAAGTGTAGCTATTTATCCATCTAAGAATGAGAGGAACTACTCCCAACAAATGATCATATTTTGAATTGACTAATGTAGAACCGTTAGAGAGAATTGAAATCAACCTGATGGAAAAATAATCCGAATATCTCTGTCCCGTTTTATTTTACGTGTACCGGCAAAATGATGAAGAACGCTCGTGGCATGCAAGAATTCCACACACATGAACTGTTGAATATTGTCAAAATTGAGGTTTACACTGATTGACCTGTCACCAGATAATTATAATATTTTTGCCTATTTTCACCCTATTTATGCCTGATTTGGACAATGATTGAATCGAGATTCATGGACACTACGGTAAACCAACGCAAGTCTCAATACATCTAGACGCAGATCTTATTCTCAAATCTATATCTCAACTATTATTAATTTTCCAGTTCATTATATTTTCGACTCGAATTGCTGGATATGGACATTTTTTAATGCTACTAGACAGCTCACTCTCTCCTACTGGCTGGAGTGAAATTTCACAAGTTTCTCGATCAATCAATTCCTCAATCCTTCAATTCAGCGATAATATCAGAAATATGAAAAACATAGATTTTATTTCTCTCCCGCTGATTTTTTTTTTTTCAACATCGAAACTTGATACAAAATCATTGTTCCCCAATTACGGCTATGGATGAAAGATTAGATCGTTTGAACGGGGCACCACAAGGGCGATCTTACCACCCCAGAACGAGATTTATAAACGGGATACCATTATTATATATCTAATTCATCTGAGAAGTAATCTCACTCATTCTCACAAAAATGATGTAATATTCATCCCTTGACTATTGCTGGAAAATTCATTTCGAATCCCATAAAATGATGTAACATTTCTTCACAACTGAAACGTTAATCAGACGAGCTTTAGCGAGGATTCAATTTGACATACTGAAAAAAATTGGTGTTCTTTTTTTTTTTTTTTTTTTTGTTGGTTTGCCACAGGTCAAACGGCTACAGCTATCAACTTCAAACTTTTTTTCAATATGGCTCCTCATCTAACTTAGATCTGTATAGTTTTGTGGCATTATCGGAGGGTAACTTTTTTTTTATGAATTTTAGAAATTTCAAAAATACCCATTAGAATAACATGGCGGAAAAAGAAGAAAATATTTTTTTTCCCCAAAAAAATGAAATTTTGCGTGAAATTGAATCACATTTCGATACACAATTCTGAAAAATTTCAGCTTGATCGGGTGAGCCATTTTGAAGAAAAAAACAATGTGCTAAATTGGTACCACTCGAAGCAGTTCTTAACCATTACTACCCAAACTATTACTATCCGCTTGTCTAACAACGCATATGGCGTTTTCCTAGTATTAATTAAACGACCAAGCGATTCGACGAATTAAGACACCTAAATACGTACCACAGACACTGTGTACCAGAGCAATACCTAGTTACCACAATCCATCGCAGCACGAGATTACTGTACACGGATGACGTCACAGTCTTTGTACCTAATAGGGAATCTTAAAGGCCACTTCCCGCAGCTTATACGTCATGATATCGCTAGCACGCTCTCCGGCGACCACGGGATTAGGTTCGAGGGTTGATACTCTAGTCGGGCAGTAGCTGGAGCTGAGAGGGGGGGGGGGGGGGGGGGGGTAAGTGGTGTGAGTCTCGTTTGTAGACGTTTATTATTCAGCAGATAGGATTAAGTTATATACACCGTATCCAGTAAACTTATTGTATACTTGTTTCAATGACGGAAGAAGTTAATCTAACAATTAACCAAATACATGTACCGTCGTTGTGTTGTTATTGGTGGAGAGTATCGATTGAGAATGGGAATCGATTATCGATTTTTTCAGAGCACCGAATCGATTAGGATCTATTTCGATCGGAAAAGTTGGGAAACGTATATATTTTCATTTTTTTACCATTTGGAACTAGAAAACAGTTTTTCCCGTCCATTTCTTGAATTTGACATTGAATTCTTGTCTCTCATTTGTTGCTGTTGTTGTTGTCGAGTCATTTTGGATTTCAGTCAAGAAACCAAAATTGTGGAAAAGTGAAGTTTGAAGTGATGGTCCATTTTTCAAAGTGTAAGGATATGAGAAAATCGTTTCCTTCAAATTGAAATCGATTGATCGGATTTTTCATGTGATCGATCAATCGAATCGGTTCATTCGATTTTGTGCCCCCCCCCCTAGTTATTATTTCAGTGGACAGGTGAATT
Organism: Brachyptera putata; assembly: GCA_907164805.1. Taxonomy (NCBI): domain Eukaryota; kingdom Metazoa; phylum Arthropoda; class Insecta; order Plecoptera; family Taeniopterygidae; genus Brachyptera; species Brachyptera putata. The sequence continues at coordinate 59,414,646 of OU015462.1, forward strand.
ATTCTTCAGGACGGAAATGATGATAATTATTCAATATGTTGAAGCACAATAACGAGCGACTTCAATGCTATCTATTGTTGAAGAGAATGATGGTTGGAGCTCATTAAATATTAGCGACTTTGTGAGTCGTGGATTAGGATCTCACAGATTATGGTCCATCAATTATTTAAATACGGAATAGAATGTTCCAGTTCGAGTCAGATGATGAACGTGACCTACCTCAACATGAGAAGGTCGGAAAAGTCCCGGAGATGTAGAATTCAGGTCAAGAGTATTTCAGGAGATGATTCCTGGAACAGTGGAGAGTAGAAAATAATTTTACTAATGTATACATTGGATATTCGAAGTTTGAGGACGGGGAACTTTTGAGGAACTCTTCCCAGTGCCCAATTGTATTCGTATGATGCATTCTTATAGCAGCTATTCTCAAACACCTTCACTACCTGTTGACCTTTTCATTCTCATAACACCTACAATCTTGTTTCCTATTTCTCATATCAGGTTTAGCGACGCACTGTTATGATAACTGAGATCTGATGGCATCGGATGGATGATTAATGAGATAATGGGATGATGAGATGAAGGTTCTTGGGTAATAAGAAGGATAGTGGAAAGGAAGCGGTCATGGCCGACTTATTGTAGGAACTATTCCGGCATTAGCCTAGACTATACAGAGGGAAACCATGAAAAACCTCTATAAAGATGGTGGGCGACGGGGATCGAACTGGATTCAAAATTCCTCTCACCTCCCGGATCACATGAAGCGAGCGCGTTAACCACTGCGCTGCCCACGCTTCTGTTTCAAGTCTGGTCTGTACTTATATTGCCGTTGTAGTTACTAGGAAAACGCCATATATGCGTTGTTAGACGAGCGAATAGTAATGGTATGGGTGAAAATGGGTAAAAACTGCTTCGAGTGTTACCAATTTAGCACATTTTATGTTTTTTCTTCAAAATGGTCGACCCGATCATGCTGAAACTTTTTAGAAATGTGTGTCAAAATGTGTTTCAACTTCACGCAAAATTTCATTCTTTCGGATTTTTGTTTTCGAAAATTCTGAAATTCACAAAAAAAAGTTACCGCCCGATAATGCCACAAAACTATACAGATCTAAGTTAGATGAGGAACCATATTGAAAAAGTGTTTGAAGTTGATAGCTGTAGCCGTTTGACCTGTGGAGAACCGACCAAAAAAACATAAAAAAAAAACATAAAAACGAACACCAATTTTGTTCAGTATGTCAAATTGAATCCTCGCTAAAGCTCGTCTAAATATCACGGGAAATTGTTCAGGGCACATAGAAGCTATATTGTTGGGGTTAAGTAGGTTACGTTCGTGTCTTCTTGAACGTTTCTTCCGTGTATCTTGCTCACGTTGAGTTAGTCAGATATTAGGTATCATATTGATATTGATATAGGCACATATCGAAGTAGTTTTCCTCATTCACAAATGAATGAGTAGCCTTCCAATGCTTACCGTTCTCGCTTGCAATAAGTGAACATTCGATTATCCCACGAGTATACCTCCTACGGCGACTCAATGTTCTCCTCTGATTATTTAATAATAATCCTCGATAATTATAAATGGCCATGTTCAGGTTTTGATCACACGGAGGAAGTACAAGCGCTTGATTTCAGGCTTGTGTTCATGGAACACATTGTGTGCATGTATCTTGTTCACAAGAGAATCAATATAATCAAGTCCTCCCTTTGTGTGACATATGCGCCGCAATTGTCTGGATCGAATGTTCATCTCACATACTGGGATTGTTATACCCATATATATACTTGAATGTTTGATAGAAACTCGATCGTTAAGGCGTACCCAGTCACTATAGGGAAGAAAGTTCTTGTCGGGGTGATTTTACGAATGTGAAAGATCATAAAACTCTGGCAGTGCGAGATACGAAATATGTATATATATATATATATATATATATATATATATATATATATATATATATATATATATATATATATATATATATATATATATATATATATATATATATATATATATATATATATATATATATATATATATGTGTCTACGTCAGAATGATAAAGGCCGAAGTGAAAACGATTGACTAATCCTAATTGATCAATTGATTGAAATCATTGAATAATAATCTGTCAAATCAGATTTTTTGGTTGAAAAATATTCCATTCATCGTAGTTTTTCAAATCATACAGTAATATGACTAGATTCAATAAAATATATGGGGTGGTAAGATCGCCCTTGTCGTACCCCGTTATAACGAACTTATTTTCATTATATAGCCTCTATTGTGAGACATTGTTCTCGTATATAAGGTTTCGATGTTATTAATAAAAAAAAGTATGAATGAAACTAGTAATTTGTTAGATTTTTCTCATAAAAAGCACGCTCCGAAGTAGATCGACGTTCTGACATTTATGTGATCGAATATATTCATCATAATAGTAAATATATTCACACTTTTCTTTTCTAATAAGAAAACGCCATCAAATAAGTGATTGGTAGCTTCTTTCGGATAGCTTTTAGGTTGAAAGCGTGTCTGAAAGTGAATGGCTGTACCGATAAGTTGCACTCCGGGAAACGGTAATTTCTCTCCTGTGGAAAATTAGGGGTTAAATAAAAACACCCTCAACGACTTTAAATCACTGAGAATTTGGCAGAATGGTAAACAAAAGAACGTTACATTGAAAGATTTATGGCAATGGTTTTTGTATAGCAAACATCGATGGATTTTTTTTTTTTTTTTTTTTTAGTGATATGGTAAAACGTTATTGAAAAGTTCAGAGAAAAAATATAGTAGTAGTAGTAATAAACTTTATTAGCATGATTTAGCTATTTACATATTCCTATTTCAATCGTACACTTCACAATAATTAGGAATAAAATATTACAATACTAATGATACTATCCGTTTTATAATACTATATGCAGTAGGCATATGAAAATATTGTAATTAAAATAATATGAAACCATGTTTAGGTCCTGATAATATCACAATATAACCAGATTCTAAATTAATTACACATATATATTCGCAAGGAGACAATATACTAGAAGTAAATTAATATACATTTAAAGAGTCCCAATAATTCCTATTACACTTTTCATATTCTTTGGGTATCAAACTTTTTTCTCGAATAACTTGATTACATTATCTTCTGAAGCTAACTGTCTTAGTTTCTTTGACAGAACCAGGCAATCTGTTGAAAATTCGCATCCCTAATGAAGATTGAATTCTCCTCCTTTTAGATGAAGAACGTTTGAATGAGATGGATTTGAATGAGCTATTATAATCGTGGAAATGAATCATGATTATACGTTCATAATTGTATTGTGGAATGAATGTATTTTATGTTATAACTTACAATTAGAGTTGTTGAAAAATATTGGATATAATCTGAAAATTTAAAATTAAAATTGGCACCGAAATGTGAGGGCGGGTATAGGGGTAGGGGTGGGGGTGAGCGCAGTTGAGGAGAGGTGGGGGAGAAGGGGGTATTAAATTGAGGTATATGATCTGATTACTGAAATGTTGGTAGACATGTTGAGAGAGGATGAACATAGAATATTTTTCACAGTGGATCAGTCTCATATAATTGACTTTGATGCTGGTACATGATAAATCGAGGTTCGGAAAATTCATTGGACTCAAATTTTGGTAGGAACAGTAAATAGGAGATGCTTTTAATAAAAATACCGATTATTGATAATAGAATGCAATTCAATGTTAATACAAATATATCGTCCATAGTTTTCATGAAATACGGAAAAGTTGGTGAGTTACGCTGTAATATGGTAGAAGAACAAAACATATGTTAACCTGTTAGAATGAGAAAAACTTGACGCAAAAATATCATTCAGAATTGTAGTAATAGCGTCGTCATATTCTAGTGAGTTGTCCGATGTTAAGATGATTTCAACTGATACTCAATAACTCTTCTCAATTTGGATACTGATAATTTATGAAAAATACTATCTTGAATCAATTTTTTGATAAATTCTCACTCAGTTGTTGTTCCGTTCATCAAGAATGAACAATTTTTTTCCATACTTTGAGAATTATTACATTCTCTCACGCTATAATGTATTCCATTATTCAGATAGTATAAATTAATATCATCATTGAACCAAGTTACACATTCTTCCAATCAACTGATAAAAGCGTGTTTGTGTTCTTGTACACTTCAAGTGCACAAAAACAGTAACAACACAAAACTAGCTAATAGTAAATGCACGAAGCATAACCAAACTCACGGGACACTGACTTCACTTAATTAATTACTTAGACTTAATTGAAATTTAATTTAGTCGAGAACCACCATGCATGTTGTGAAGCATAGTACACACACTACTCTGCATTATGACGCAGGAGGCACTTCCAAGAACTTGTTTCTGGTATAATTATAATGAATGTAGTTGAACAAAATATGGATCCATTCAGGACATGAATGAATTGAGCTGTTAAATTCTACAGGAAAGTTGATACAGTCGAATTATAAACTTTTTATATTTTAGTGAATGGCAGAGCCTTTGTACGTTGGGGAGATATTGGGCCTAGTACAAGAAAGTGGTGATATATGAACTCATCATGAAAAATGAAAGTATACTTACTACTCAATCTTGAAATCGTTCATTATTATTATTGTTTCATATAATTGATTACAAGCGCTTTGTGGTATTCGATATGTTTCAATGTCGACCAAATATATAAAAACGATACTAAAGTAGATCAGATACAAAAGAACAGTGACTCAAAACGAGAATCGAACACTATAAAAGTGAATTTTGTACCATGTAGGAATAAGTGTGCCCCTACAAAGAATAGAGTGTGGATCAATGTACCTCTATCTTCGAGTCCTGCATAAGGCATGACTTTTTGTAAATAGCCCTACCACTTATCACTCTATAGTTCCATTATTACATGCTCATTCGTACCCCCGTAAAACCTAGATTTTGATGGGATCTTCTAAGAAACAACCATCATATTTAGATATGATCATGTTCATCAGAAATACATTGCAACAACATATTCGTATGAACCTAATGACCTAGACCTAATGACCTAAATTCGAACCTGAATATAATATGTATAATGATATTCAGCCACATCATTAATAAATGTCAATATTGACATTTTCTTACCTCCCGATCATTTCATACATTCTCATATATTATTCCCACACCCAGCTCCCCTAACCATGCATTAAGTTGATGTGAGTGTATTTATATACCTCGACGCGATCTTCGCAGGCGTCGCGACGCGCATCTGGCGTCGTGGCAGATGCCCGTGTAGGCATAGGACCGCATAATGCCATGTAAATTGGTGACCTGCCTCCCCCGCCTCACCCCCCCCCCCGTCGTATCCACTCATATCCACTCATCTCCTCACAATCTGACTAAAACGTGACAACTCACAAATGAAACGGCATGGAAGTAAATACTTAAAATGTAAAGTCACTTGCTGTAACATTGTGAAAGTTGTAATTGGTTTTCGCTCCATTCTTAACTCGTGTATTATTATGATGTGCACAATACACATTGTTTTCTTCAAGTGCAGATGCTGGCTCTTATTTTTAAAATGGAGATATTATTATTGAGCCAGTGAGTTGAATCGTCTTGTGAAGTCGGTGTTGTAATGATCATTGTTGGTTTTCCAGGAAATTAATATTCTATTAATGAAATTTAATGAATATAAAAAATTGGTGTTCGTTTTTTTTTATGTTTTTTTGTCAGTTCTCCACAGGTCAAATGGCTACAGCTATCAACTCCAAACTTTTTCTCAATATGGTTCCTCATCTAACTTAGATCTGTATAGTTTTGTGACATTATCGGAAGGCAACTTTTTTTTCATGAATTTTAGAAATTTCAAAAATACCCATTAGAATAACATAGCGGAAAAAAAAACTTTTCACTTTCCAAAAAAATGAAATTTTGCGTGAAGTTGAATTACATTTTGATACACATTTTCCAAAAATGTTCAGCTTGATCGGGTCAGCCATTTTTAAAGAAAAACATAAAATGTGCTAAATTGGTACCACTCGAAGCAGTTTTTACCCATTTCTACTCATACTATTACTATTCGCTCGTCTAACAACGTATATATGGCGTTTTCCTAGTATGATTAATATAATATATGTGTAGCTCGGTAGATCAGTCAGCTGAGGCACCACTTCATGAACTGAAGTCACTGTTGTACGCGGGTTCGAGTCCCGCATGAGGCATGAGTTTTCATGAATGTCCTTTCACTCATCCCAACCGCATAATTTCATGATCATGAGGTCGTTGAGTCTGGTGTGGGCCGTTCCTAATATGTATGATACATCAGACAGTTCATCACATAAGAATGCTGGTCTTCAGAGGTTCATTGTCATCCATTGCCAAACTCAGAAATCACCCATGTGATCAACAGCTTAGGTACCGCTGAGCGATGACTCAAACCTGGCACCTCCACCAATATCTCCAAACTCTCAAAGTGATGATTAAAATAGCTCCAATATCATCAGAAATGCATCTTAAAACTTACACACCATAGGTATATGTGTTGAGCTCTCCCAAATTAATTGTTCACTCAAGTGAATAATTATTTTATACCAATTTTTAACAGAAATATGTTCCAAGATTTTGAATTTCTTGAAATTCATGAATACGCTTCACTATGTTACATTTGGAAATTATTGTTACTTCGATATCAATTCCGTAAGAATCTATAAGGTTGAGTACATATCACTGTATGAACAAGCGACCAAATAAAATGAAATATATAACTTGAATTATCAATTGCAAATCTCTTTCTCTCCTTAATACCGCACACAAAACAAGAGCTAATGTCCGTGTCACTGAACCATATCCATACTCAGATTATTCATCGTCCGTATTTCCAAGCAGTTAGCAGCGGTGTTCGTTTCTTGATATATATATATATATATATATATATATATATATATATATATATATATATATATATATATATATATATATATATATATATATATATATATATAACCGCTTAATGAGGATGAAAACCTGGCACCTCCACCAAAATCTACCAACCACAAGAGTAAGATCAAATTGATGATCACCACATTATTATTCATCAACAATGCATTAAGAAACTCGAACACCTATATTATATTTCTTCTATTTTTCCGATTGTTCAGTGTATATTCATCATATAACAATTTTAAGCAGAAAGATATTCAGAGGTTTTGAATTTTTCCGAAATATATAAATACGATCGTCTATATAACATTTTAAAATGGTTCGATAGATCGATATTGATTTCATAAGAATCTATCAAGTTGAATTACCGTATGAACAATTGATTCAAGAATGAAATAAAATAATGTTATCAATTGTGAATTTATAAATCTCTTTCTCCCCTAAATAGCAGACACAAAACAAGACCCGATGTCCGTGTTAAACCATCGGATTATTTATTGTCTGTATTTCCAAGCAGTTTACAGGGATGTTCGTTCCTCAATCGCCCGACTATTGGGAGCAGTCAAAGTCCTGCTACTTACAAGTGATTGGCATCGTTCGGCGCGCTTCCCGGCGTTCAACTGCTCCCTCGGGAACCACTACGGGAACATCTATAATAGTGTGATGAGCTCATCATCATTGCTCGGGAAACATGGGATGGCTTTACAAGCATTGTACGGTATGTTTACCAGAAGGCTTTAGACGAGTCCGGTGAAAACAAGGTGAATAGAGAGTTTCATGTCAGTGTCGCATGACTAGAGACAGTGTGGGGATTCACTCATTGAGTTGATTCTATTGAATGGAATGAAATTTATGTTGGGACGAATTTGTGATCTTCAACGTTTAATATATAGAGTTAGGATATTATGTGGTCTTTGGATATTGAAAAAAGATTGATTGAGTTATTGAGCTCACTCGAAAATAAAGAAGTATTTATTCATTTGTAAATTCAATAGCAATCGAAATTTTCATGATTAATTATTGTAATGAAATATCGGATTATATTGAAATTCCATAATATGAAATTATAAAAATGAATTCCATTCCATTTCCTATTCATGATTCATGGTTGTTGAATGACTTCATCGAACGCTATTTTATGATATATCTCTTTGAACTGGATGGAATGGAGTGGTAAGATCACCCTGTGGTGCCACGTCCGAAAGATCCTACCTTCCGACATTCACAACGTGCTCATACCTGTATATCAAAAACGTGGATATTCTTATTTATGTATCCTCCAAAAGAAACTCTTCTTTACATTATCATATTCACTTCACGCGTGTATCTAGTTATAAGACTGGTCCTTTCAATAATCATTGTCACTTTTATTCAATTACCGAGTTGCTCTCACATTCTGTTCAGAATAGCGTGATGTGCAACTTACTTCAATGAACGAAACTATTTGAATTTTCTGCTATATTGCTAGAACAGAATTATGGACATATAAGTCCAAAATCTTGGTTACCCTGATAAGAATAATCCAGATGGAAGAACGTGGGGAAAATATTTTCCATGAGTTTTCTTCATTCTTCCTACACCGATTTCAGATTGAAAATTCCCAATGATGAGTTCATGAATGGAAAATTTCTATGGAAAGATGATCAACAGGTGGAATCAATTGGGTCGTGAAATGATTGGAATTATTAAGAGATGAATTAGGTAGGCAGTGAGTCTATAGATTCAAAATCAAGGTGTTTATATACCATTTTCATTTCATATAGAATTTTGGTTATTGAACAACACATATGCTGTGTTCTCCAAGTCTGAACTATTGATACACAAATATATTTCAATGCCCCATTGAAAGAAATACGTGTAAGAATCTGTTTTTTTCCAGTGAACAAGTTGATAATAGCTGAAAAAACGCGATGCTCTCTCGAGAATAAACACTATTCTCACAAAAAAAGGCAAATTGAAAGTCATTTCCTAAAACGCTGAGTTCTTTATGCATGTTTGAATTCAACTTCAGTCATCATCCGTGGAACAAAAAGATGAAAAAGAAATTTCCTTTTTAATCCCACCTCCAGTAAATCCTACCCGCCTACACCAGTACCGTATTTACCATTAGGCAGACTATGCCGTTGCCCAGGGCAACCTCGCTTAATACACTGTGACCTGATAATACTGCTTAATAAGATGAAAGCTTACAACACCAAACCTTGACGATATAGGCACACAAATTGTTAATGGATGGAAATTTATCAGACGAGCTTAGCGAGGATTCAATTTGACATACTGAAAAAAATTGGTGTTCGTTTTCATTTTTTTTTATTTTTTTTTTATGTTTTTTTGTCGGTTCTCCACAGGTCAAACGGCTTCATCTATCAACCTCAAACGTTTTTTCAATATGGTTCCTCATCTAACTTAGATCTGTATTGTTTTGTGGCATTATCGGGGAGTAACTTTTTTTTATGAATTCAAGAAATTTCTAAAATACCCATTAGAATAACACAGCGGGAAAAAAAAGGAAATATTTTCATTCTCCAAGAAGATGAAATTTTGCGTGAATTTGAATTACAATCTGATACACATTTCCAAAAATTTCAGCTTGATCGGGTCAGCCATTTTGAAGAAAAAACATAAAATGTGCTAAATTGGTACCACTCGAAGCAGTTTTTACCCATTTGTTCCCATACTATTACTATTCACTCGTCTTACAACGCATATATGGCGTTTTCCTGGTTATAGAAATTATAGTATTTTTCATGTATTGAATATCTTGAATAAGTTACGGCATTGTACTTCGGAACAATCAAGTCATGCTTGAATGTTTTCATTTCACAGAAAAGTGCAGTAAGAATTGTCTCGTTCTAACCCTGATGCATCAGCGTTCCAATATAGAGACTCGTGTGGAAATTTCTTCAAAAATTCAACATGCCCCTACCATCTTTATATATTTTCATTGTTATCGCTCATCATATGTGTAATAAATGGGAAGCGACATTTCAGTAACCAATGAGAGAATGAATCAACACGTGACAAAGAGAAAACTACTATCAACATCCTGGATTTTGATGATAATTTTTGAGCGGTATAAAATAACGGAATTATGAAAAGAAAAAAAAACGTTGATTATTCATCTCATATCGCATAATCGTCAGCCGCATACGGTTCATAAATGAGTATTTTTGGTATTCCCCTGCCAATCAAATGATTTGAGATTTATTAGTAATAGTAACACCATTTTAAAGGTATTGAAAATATCTGTGTATCTTATTCTCCAGTATTTCGATATCTCTTACCTCCCAAAAATTATCATCAAATACTGATATTCCGCTGAATCGCCTTCTATCCACTCTTAATTGACGGCTAAATATGATGTGAAATTGATAATTTGCCCGATATCTTCTAGTTTATTTGTCGAAATGTCGTCAAAAATTTGAATAGTTTGGTAGTTCCATTATATCATCATATTGACAATTATAACCATTTATTAAACGTTCATATTTTCTTTTGACTACACATTGTTTAATGAACCAATGTAGTGATACAATATTCCATCTTGTATCCCCACTCTGGGCTTTACCATGCAGAGATGTTATTAAATGATACAACGAAAAAGTGGTGCTTTGTGTACATTGCACTCTGCTAGTGTTTTATGTGCGCATATGCTATATCATTTCAAGTACGATAACCATCTGCACATTTTACACAAACCCACACACAATTTCCCGTGTACTACTTCATCAAAGTAAGCTTCGCATTCTTTGCTAATTCCTAATTATAATTACTGTACTTGAAAATGTATTTTAACTCGGTTAATACATTGAATTATAAGAACGGCTTATACGTCGGGGTGAAATAAATTAGTAATTCTGTTTGAAAATGAAACATGGTACAAGTACTGCGACACCGGAGTTATAGGGACTTTGTGAATAGCAAAGTACAGCCGCAGGAAATGAAGTATCGTAATTTCCAAACTGATAAACCTTTAATAGTTTATAACTATAACGATCAATGTAAAGAAGCTATAAGACGTTCGAAGACCAAGTTAAAAGTATATGAATATATAAACACATGGATTCATAGATATTTATAGATGAACCACGGAGTTTCGTGTGGAAATTTATACATGCAACCATCGCTAGACTATGAATTATTATGAATATAAAACGATGAATATTATATTCAACGCATGAAATGAGCAAAACATTTGCCACTATTCTGAGGAAGGAAATATCAGAACGATTGAGTCCGTTTGTGACAAGACGTGCTTGAAGTGTTCAAACACCTGTATACAGACACTTGTCACTTTTGAACGGTCTCAAAATTCATTATTAAAACCGTGATTTAATGATTATTTCAAGTTGATTAAAAATTGAAGGCGATCCGAATATGAATAAGACAATCATACATTAAAGATTCGATGGAATGCCTATACATATGCATACATATATATATATATATATATATATATATATATATATATATATATATATATATATATATATATATGTATATATATAACTCATTTAATATATTAACAGCCGGTTGTACCAAGTGATGATTAGTTAATTAAGCAAAAATTAGCAAATTAACTTGTTATCAACCTTGGTTACCTATGTTATTTTTGTACCTTAAGTACTGATTAACTAATTAATATTTAATCATCAGTTGGTACAATCGGCTCTTAGTACTACAAATTCTGATGAATAGTATTCATTGAACAAATAATAAGTGAGCCATCAGTGAGGTATAGTGGAGCAAATATCAATAAAAAACCTGTGAAATCGAAGAATATGTTTCAGAAATCACAGTCCACGAACCGCTTCTGAAATATGTTGAATCCTTGTTTTTCAGCCAAGTTATGCGGTAACAAGAATTAGTGACTGATTGAGGAAACGATGGAGAGATGGAAGATAATGGCTGGAAGAGTACATGCATCTTGCGGGAATCGAACCCACGCTCTAAATGACTTGAGTATCTGAAGGCGGTGCTTCTACTGGCAAAGTCATGGGTGTGGCAAGAAGGGGGGAACATGAGATATTTCTGACAATAACCATGTTCCATCTTGTACAGTATTGAACTACAAATTCCCTCAACGTATCATAATCATGAATAATATCTTTGTCGCGGATTAAATTAAATTATACTTATGTATTAATATTCTATTATTCTGATAATTTATCCTGATGACTATATCACCTCATTATGTTTCTCGAGTATGTTGTGAAATTATTATGCCAATATAAAGTTACATTATTATCGTGAACAATCAGTTTCATGACTCAAAATGAAGCAATGTTCAAAGTGCATAACTTGTTTGGCACAGTTGAAGATATAATAAAGTGGACTGGTTTATATGCAGTTGGAAGTTTCTTATCGTAGTCAATGCAAACTATGTAGATAACACTTCTATAATATCACTCTGATATATATATATGTGACCGAATAGATAACACATCTTTCAATAATTCCAACTTATATACTCAGTTCCGATTAGTAAAACAGTTATAACATATTCTATTCACACAAAAAAAATACAGGTGTAAAGTTGGTATTAGTTATTAACAATGCATCCACAAGAACATTAAGCGCAATCCGCGAATGTATTATACTCATCCGGTTTCATTTTCTAACAATGGCAACGAGAAAAGCTATAATATCGTTAGATACTTGCAGGAACCCTCGTTCAGAATATCTATTCACCCCCTCAAGGCAATTATTGTCTTCATTATCAAATCATGCCGGCGCGTTCTGTGCCCTTCCTCCATGCGTTTGCAAAACGGAAAACGCTTACTGAAGTGGGAATAATACAATAAAGCCTACGTGGAATATCATCTTTGGTGAAGTACTATCGTATCTTGCGAACAAACTTGCTTCTCCCCACATTTCCCCCCCTCCCCCCTCCCCCTCCCCCTCCCCCTCCCCGCGTTCTCCACTAGGCCTTGGTGCACAAGTCTAAAAGACAAACAATTCAATTCCAGTTCTTGAACATGAATGGAAATTCTTGTTGGATTGTGTTGAATAGTTCATGACACAGGTAAACATGCAAATATTTTTTTACATATTATTACGAATTTCTGTGCGATTCGGACAAGCTGTTTTGAGAAATAATAATGTTGTAATATTTTTTACTCATCAAATAGGCTTCAGTCAAGTTATAAAAGAAATGACATAGCAACAGAGTGAACTGGTGAACTATCAAACATTATGATTGGTCAATTCCAACTAGTGGGCATTGTTGTCTGTCTCTTGCTACAATGGGTGACATCACTTGATGGAAGCCCGTAGGTAGAAGTAATGACAGAAAAAATGTTGCACAGATGGATTAACGGCTCCCTAGATTCAAATGAAGTATATTTCACATGAATCGATCACACTTTATATAGATATCTCGCTCATATTTCAACGCATATCCTGCGTTACCTTTTTTTCAATTTTTTCATCAACTCAAACGATTGGTTTCAATTATCTGGTTAATTGTTCCCACTGTTTTTATCCTATTATTCTGTAATTGTTCAACTCGTAACATGTTCTATCAAACATAGATTAAAACGTGTATTTTTGATGTGTTAATTAAGTTTGATATTGTGAATAGAGCCATGTTCATGTGTTTGAATGCAGTCATCATCTGGAAACCGTGCTATGTCAGAAGTTTCTACCACTCTTCGAACAGCACAGTTCACGAGTGAACGAGTTAACGCTGTTATTATAATAAGGGTTGGCAGTTATCCAAACAAACTTTGTTTGTGAACAATGGTAACTAGCAATAGGTTAAATGCAGGCTTAAGAACATTGCAAATTATACGTAATGACAAAGCCAATTGTAACTGAAAGTTTGGCTTTCAATGATTGAGTTACTCAATGCTGATTGCACGATGCTTTTTGATGGCGTGAAAATTGTGTTTTAAACATTGACAAGATGATTAATTGAAGTATTTTGAACTTATATCTGTGACTTCTCAATCGTCATCACTTGGTTTGTCTTTTGTCTGGCGTGAATAGCGGGGAAAACGCTGTAGACTTGTAGTTTGATGAGCGAGCAATTGAGAATGTGTTTTAATGATTTCTGATACATATCGATGAGACTCTCTGGAATGTTATTTTTATAAATAAATCATTTCCATCAGATCACACAATAAATACAATATTCCAATGAAGTTCTCATCAGTGCTATTGCAACTTGAATGTTTATTGGTTATTCATTCGCATATATATTTGAAAAGTAGAAGGATTCGAAACTAGATGATCATCATTTTCATGAACTATATTAATTCTAATTCAAAAATGTATATTATAATTATGTCATTTACGTTGATAATGTTACAATTCCGTAGTATGTTCATTTGGTTGAGATTCAGAGGAACATTCGAAATTATATATATATATATATATATATATATATATATATATATATATATATATATATATATATATGTATATATATATATATATATATATATATATATATATATATATATATATATATATATATATATATATATATATATATATATATATATATATATATAATATAAATTGAAGAATGAATGTCTTTCTGGATATGAATTCACTTGAGTCAGTTCATTTCCATGCTAGGTGGGAGAGGAGTCCAAGTCCTGCATCATCAATATATGTGCACAATGGTATCGTTATCTGTTCAATGTAAATGCCATATTTCAATCTGTCACAATTATCATACACATGGAAATATAATTCATCCAAATGAACTCATTCCTCATTTTCATTCCTTCAGATAATAATATCAAAAAAATATTATGAAAAAAAAATAAACGAACAGAAATACATTCACGGTTTCGTGAATATTTCTGAGTGATGAAACTTTTACTTCATCTTTTGTCGTTCGTGCGTAATGATTGCTTGCCTTTTACATTAAGTCTTTCACCCTTGACTAAACACGAATGTCAGTCTGTGCGATTGCTAATTAACGAAATGCATTATTTCCACTTGGAAACTTCGTGAAAAAACAATAACAGAAACACAAATTCAGTGCGCGACAAATAATTATGATTGCACAAGTATGACGAAATGGAGACAATATTGTTACGAGAATGGAATTAATTATACTGAATCGAGACTTCGGTTAGAATCTTGAATGTAATTAAATTCTCAGTTTAATAATGCAATTACTCATTCTATAAAAAAGGGTATCACAGTGGAGGGAAATTCTTCATTCAAATGAAGAAAGAAATACTTCGAGAGGAATTAATGTCGACTATGGAACATCATTTCTCTATACACAAATTAACTTGTTTCATAATTGTTTATCACTGGGAAAACGCCATATGCGTTGTTAGACGAGCGAATAGTAATAGTATGGGAACAAATGGGTAAAAACTGCTTCGAGTGGTACCAATTTAGCACATTTTATGTTTTTTATTCAAAATGGCTGACCCGATCAAGCTGAAAATTTTTAGAAATGTGTACCAAAATGTAATTCAACTTCACGCAAAATTTCATTTTTACGGAAAATAAAAATATTTTCTTTTTTTTCTTGTGGTGAAATTCTTTACTTAACTGTAGAAAGAAATACTTCGAGAGGAATTAATGTCGACTATAGAACATCATTTCTCTATACACCTGTTTTATAATTGTTTATTACTGAATTTATGATTATTTTCATATTATATGATTGTTTATCATTGTTGATTCTTTGTTTCATGATTGTTAATCGTTTTAATTGTTTCATAAACGTGATAATGTATTCTTATTGTCATCAAAATATTTTTTCCAAACATTCATCATTAAAACAAAGCACGTGCTTACAGATGGATTACAGACAATGGTCTATCAAATATCTTGATGAAGAGAAATATGAGAATGAGAATTAATCAAGTGTTGTTATTCGAACGTTTGAGAATAATTATACCCGAAAAAGCCAAAACTTCAATGCAGTAATACTGAATTCAAGAAAAACTATAAAATCTACCATAGAATATGTACCATTACCATAAATTCAACCATGAAATACAAAAACTAGAAAAACAATTCAATCATCATCACTTACATCTACTCAAAATTGTTGATTTTATTTATGTTTCCATTTCTTTTTCAACTTTCATTATTAAAACACCCTTGTACCTCCAGATCATACCACGTCATAGGGTATGAACATTTTTCGTGCAGTAATACTGAATATGGAGGAAATATAGAATCCACTATAGTATATGTACCATTACAATGAATATAACTATGAAATATGAAGAATAAAGAAACAATTCAAATATCACCAATTAAATATACGATATAATTCAACCCTCCTCCATTATCATCACTCATCTCTCACTCAATATTGTTAATCTTTTCAATGTTTCCATTTCTTTCTCAACTTTCATTGTTCAAACACCGTGTATTGTAAGTAGCCTATACCTCCAGGTCATACTACGTCACAACATATCGCATGGTTTTTACGAGCCAAGATTTAAGTGGCGAGTCCCCTTTCTATCGAGTGACTTTAATTGGATAAAAGATATACTGTTTAGTGCAAGGTCTTGTAAGGATGAAATAGACAATAGATCATCGTTGTGATGAACTATTATGTGCTGTATGAACGCGGAGCAGGAAATAAAGTGCATTGGATCGTTCCGAACCCTCGCCTGCCCAGGTTCATGTCACATCTGCTTTACGGCCCATGAAGCACATATGACGTCAGAGAAGGCAATCTTAGTTCTGACGACCTTTAAGAGGCCACGGGAAAGATTCTGCGAGTACATATAAATATAGTTTTTATTTTGAATATCGAAACTTGATACAAAATCATTGTTCTTCTATTGGAGCTATGTATGGGAGGTAGGATCGTTTGGAAGGGGACGAGGCGATATTACCACTCCATTTTAATCAAAGTCTCAGATTTTCACGTAAAATGGGTGCCATTATTGGCAGAGAGTAATCAATCGATGGATAGAATAATTGATGGATTTCGATAGAACAAGGAAATGTAACTACGCTGATTATGAAATAACGGAGAAAATACCGAAGCTGAGGAAAACGAATGAACTTTTTTTTATGGGATATGAAAAGCCACGTAGATAGGCCCTAAGTGTTTTTTTTTCAATTTTAATAACATCGAAATTTGATACAAGATCATTGTTCCAGTGTTGAGGCTAAGGATGAGAATAGGATCGTTTGGACGGGGCACCACAAGGGCGATCTTATCACCCCATTTCATTATTATTTCAAATTGAAAGCAAAGAATTTGTGTGAATAGGAATATTGTTCTGTCTTTCAGTTTTCTTGATTTCTCAGTAAGTATGAAATATCGAAATTCCAATACGGCGTGAGCACAATTACTTTTATAAGCTACAAGAAGGTATAAGTTATAACTATTCAACTCATCTCACATAATTTTCAGTTGTTTACTGAAACTAAAAAATACTTTTCCAGTTGTATACGCTTGACAATTGTGAGGTATGATTTCATTATTTAAAACTTATGTCATTCCAAGTATTTCAAGTAACCATATTTTCGTTCCATTACAATTTCGATATAGAGAGAGAATGTCATTTTATTGTGACGGCTGTCCGCAATAGCGGGATACCAAGATGGTACAGCGTAAAAATCAATACATTAGTACAATGGTTTTACAAAATTGATACAAAATTGATTACAAAAAATCCTGAAATATTATAAAATTAATTTGAAAAAGGTATATAACAAAAGTATGAAAATGAAAGAAGATATTATTAAGATTATTTAAAAAAATTGAAATTATTTGAAAGAATATAAATGGTGCTGTAAAAGACCTACTGAATTTATCAAAACTGAAAGTACAATACTTCTTAATAATACCTTCCTTGGGATGTTGTATGTATTGAGAAAAGTTGATAAAAATGCAGGAACTGTGCCACGAGCTCCTACCATTAATCCCACTACATCCCAGTACTTGGCATCAATTTGTTATTTATTTGACAAATCCTTGATGCATGGAATGTAGTGTTGTCTCTTCTCGGTGTTTACATACCGTTCGGAAGCTATCATCAAAAAACTGAAAATTCACCAAATCCACTGCCGTGTACTCTTGAGGAAGATCGGTTGAGGCCTGAAGTATAGTCATGTCGTTAGTAAAATGTCGCGGAAATTACTTTCGGGGAAATATGAGAAATTGGTGTTTTATTATGATAGAGTTTGAAATATGAGTGAAGAATGAAGTTCTGAACATTGTGATAACTTTGCAGAACGTTGTGGTACTTGAACGATTGAGAACTATCATATAACTTCTATGAGCGATTATCGTATAAGATATAATAACACGGGAAAATTTAATATCAAACTTGTTTTGTTAAGTTTTTCCTTCATTTTTGTACATTCTTCTTACAATAAACTTCTGTGTATCGTCTATCGTCTAGACTTTGTCTCTATTGAATATATATATATATATATATATATATATATATATATATATATATATATATATATATATATATATATATATATATATATATAACATTGTCCAACATTATATAACATTGTCAGTCTTGAGGATTATGCTCTGGAAATACCACGTGATTTGTCAGAGTCAATAGACTCTAGTGGACCATTGGAAAAACGCTACATATTCGCATTTGTCAACGATTCATTACTCAACATGATTCAATTCATTGAAATACATGAAATTTCTGATCTGTCTCACAAAACCGTCTGAATTGAATGGAAATATATTGATTTTCATGTTGGTATTTGTGTGTGTCTCACTTTATAGAAATAATGTTTTCCAACTCACAATGAGAGGTAAGAAGGCGATGAGGGGTTTGAGGGGTGAGGGGGGGTGAAGGGTGATATGGCACTGATGAGTCTGTTATTAAGAGAAGTGTGATCTAGTGAACATCATCTGTAGAAAATCAGTCGAATCTTTCTTGTTATCACGAATAATAAGCAAGACTCGCGAAAGATATTCATATCAAGAACCGGCACCTCCACCAATAAGTATTCCATCATATGTTTTTTTCAGTTATTTCATTGAAAATTGAATGTTATTTTCCGAATGAACTGCTTATTTGATAATCACTTTCTGCATTGTTGGTGTGTGTGTGTTGTTGTTCGATATACACATTTTTTAAATGAACTTGGCGAAAAAATCATATTGAACATTTTTATTTATAATATTTATGTGATCATTTTTATACATTGTACAACCAAGCAGATAATCGACTGTTGAAAAACTACGATATTGATGATTCAGTTTTCAATCAAAGCCGTCGTCTTCAAAATCCGATAGAAATAAATATGAATATTATTTACTCTCATCTCAGGTCGTTACCCCAGTTATAAAAACCATTCTCCCTTTTTCAAGATAAAACTGTGAAATATTTCTCATCCAATCTAAACTCACGTCAAATACCAAAACTATACTTTAATACTTTATGTAGTATTCAACTGTCAAACCGTAATGGCTTATTCCATCAAAATATCTCGACATTTTTCAAATCATGAATAACTTATAAATCGATTATCAAATCGCTCTCCAACAATTCCATGCTGTGCAGTTATTTGGCTCTGCGAGGTTTGTATCTGAATGTTCCGAGGGGTGAGGGGGATGAAGTGACGTCACGATGTGTTAAGGGTGAGTTTTAGCAATAAATAGCTGGCGGGGTAAAGTTGTGTGCGTAGCAAAACACTTCACGGTCGGATCCGTTCGAAAAGAATCAACCGACTGACTCCATTCTGAGCTATATTACACCCCTGCCATGATATGCGGGTTCAATCGTCAGTCTTTTGAAGTACTTCATCAATGGCGATTTGTTGTTTCGAACTGTCGATTGTGAACAGTTGTATCGTTTCTCGTTTCTAAATTATTGCAACTTTCAACTTGTATTGTGGCAATTTATTTTTATTTCTCGACGTTTTTTTTTTCTACGTAGTTTTGTTTTGCGTTTTCTTGTTTTGACCTTTTTATTGGAAAAGAATATAATTATCTCAATCGTGTATGATATATATATATATATATAAAGTGTGCTTTAATTCTCAGTTTCATTGCTATATCACCTAGAATAGTTTTGTTTGACATTGATTCTCAGAAACACATTAATATTATATTATGTTTATCATATCAAAAGATCTACTTCTATCAATAAAGAAGTCGTATTCTTTAAAATATATTCTTCCGAATTCTCCATTTATGTGTTTGGCACATCTAAAGCTTTTTCAGAATAAACAAATGTAAATATACAAAACACATTATACCTCAACTGTTATTTTCACTTTTGATGTTGTTACAGAGAAAAAAGAGAGAGAGAGAGTGAGAGAGAGAGAGAGAGAGAGAGATTACCGAGCAACTTTTAAGTATTAACAAACGTTTTTCATATACAAAAGAACCCCTCGTGACGTGAGCCGAAACGTATTTTTAATCTTAAACGTGAAATACAAAGGAATTAGATTCTCGCTCAGGTTTTTTTGATATATACACAAGAGTTTGAATCCAGCTTATTGTGTTTCAATCATACACTAGATTTACGAATATGTTCTACTCAGTCATTTCTATAACGTGTGCCATTTTTGAGTGAGGAATAAATCCGGATTTATCACGTTGTATCTAAAACGAAATCCTTAACTGAAAATATTTTCTATCTTGTGTTCTGACAAAGCCGAAACTCGAAATGCATCAAGTGAATTTTTACACAGTGGAGCGCGAAGAATGTAACTGTGTTATTATGTCTCTATATTTGTTTGTATCGATGAGGTCGAATGATGCTGACCACCGCAATAATCGAACAAGTCGACTATCGTATCGACAATCGATCACAATCGACCACAACAATCGATTGATAATATGAATTTGTATAACGCACGAATGTTAATACGAACGAATTGATACAGATATCCATAAATGTTGAGACCCACTTTTTTCAAAAATCTGCCAAATATTTTGTGAAATCACAACACGTCAAGAGTAACATTGAAAGATAACGTTTGCTACATTTTTTTATTTTATAATAATTGAACAAATATTTTATAATCGTAGCATGATGAATTATGAGTTTCGATAAAATAATATATATGAAAAAAAAAAAATATATATATATATATATATATATATGTGTATATATATATATATATATATATATATATATATATATATGTGTATATATATATATATATATATATATATATATATATATATATACATATATATACCCCCAAATTGAAAATTCAATAAATTAATCAATTTCTAATTAGCGGGTGAAAGAGTTGAGCACAAACGATGCGGTTTCGAGCACAAACAAGCACAAACAAAGCACAAACGATTGCCAGAAAAATAATTCGCCTCTTCCAATTTGGGGGTGCCAGCGAAATGGACCTGTAGTTCTACTTCATTCAGCGTTAGCTTCTATCATTATGAAGTCTGTCCAACGTTAACATGCAGGAGCAATCAGTTGTCTCCTCCTAACATTTACCATTGACGGTCAGAGATTTCGACACTTCATTTCACGTGTTCCACATCGATCTGTCTGAACCACCCTGACCTTACTTAGGGTTCGATTAACGGTCCGTTTAATTATACCATTAACGCGGATCATTATATTATAAACCATAGCGATGTGATAAAGAGAGGTTAGAGGTGACGATATGACTATTTGAATGAACTCGCTCAGTAGGCGTTACATTTTTAGCGAATATCTATATCGCACAAGACATTTTTGTACCAGAATTCCTCTGATTTTGTCAGATGTGTTGACGGAGAAACTTGTAGAATGACTGATTAATGTGAATAAATCATCAACAATTATCATTTTCATCATGGCGAAGCGGTCTCTTTCTAGTCATACAGCCGTGGTTCATGTAATATACCGATATTATGAGATAATATATAATTATGTAATGTCAAATAATAATGCTTCTACATTACATTCTTTCCTTTATCACTGGATATTATATTCTTTCAAAAAAACGAAGGAAACATTTGTTGTATTACATTATTGTTCTCCACGCACTAATTATCGCTCATGGATAAATGGTTTATATATCTGCTTCACCTAATACTTCTGCATTCAATTCACTTTCCTTATTCCACTGGGATTTTCTATTTCCTTGAAAAAACAAAAGGAACATTCTCGGTATACACGCATCAACTATCACTCATTGGAATTCTCGTGTTCGAATTGTTTCTATACGTATTTTTTTATTATTCGGCGTGTCTACAGAGCGATGGAAACCGGCGCTTTATCGAGTATGTGGGATTGCACACTAGTGTGGGGGATACCACTGACCGCGGGCTTGCGATCCAACAATGGTTCTTCATTGTGTACCTTGTCATAACTGCACTCATTACTCTCTCATCGCTGAGATCCTTCAGGCCCAGTTTTATATGAATCGATTGTTGGTAGGTTCTCTCTCACTTATCTTCTTTTCGTACCTTGAGGGGTGGGTGCAAGGGGTGCTTACACAAATGAGAAATTTATCTTCACTATTTTTTCCATTTTTCAAAAACCAGTGTAAAAGTTCATATCTCCAAGATAATTTTATGCTCCTTAATTAATGTGACTATTAATTTCTGTGAATTCAATCAGTTTTGAGATAAAAAGTCAATGAATTTCATCGGATTCTTTTTATTAATCGAAGTATTATCTCAAAATGGAATAGGATGTCATATTGATTGAAGAGCATAAATTATCTTGGAGATGTGATATTTTCTTCCAATTACACTGGTTTTCGTACATGGAAAGAAATGAGTGAATTCAAATTATTCCATTTCATGAGCACCATGCATGGACCATGCATGGAAAATAATACATCGTCTGGATCGATTGAATATGAATCATATGAAAATGATCATATGAATCGATTGTTGGTAGGTTCTCTATCACTTATCTTCTTTTCGTACCTTGACAAATAGTTAAAGGGGTGGGTACAAGGGGTGCTTACACAAATGAGAAATTTATCTTCACCATTTTTTCCATTTTTCAAAAATCAGTGTAAAAGTTCATATCTCCAAAATAATTTTATGCTCCTTAATTAATGTGACTATCATTTTTGTGAATTCAATCAGTTTTGAGATAAAAAGTCAGTGAATTTCATCGGATTCTTTTTATTAATCCCGAAGTATTATCTCAAAATGGAATAGGATGTCATATTAATTTTCTTCCAATTACACTGGTTTTCGTACACAGAAAGAAATGAGTGAAGTTGAATTACTCCATATCATGAGCACCATGCATGGACTCCCTTAACGGTTTGGTGCTTGACTCAAATCCGTAGAAATGGCTCTTAGAAATATCCTGGGAGAAATGTTCATTTTTCCACATTATTGTTCTTCACGCATCAATCATTACTCATTAGAATCCTCAATATCAATACTTTCACATTTCTTCATTCACTTTCCTTTTTTTTTCATTCCATTTTCCTTTTTTCATTTCTTTTGAAATAACAAAATGAAACATTTGTTATATCACATTATTGTTCTTCACGCATTAACTATTATTCATCAGAATGCTCGTGTTTAAATGGTTCTCATACGTGTTTTCTTTTCCATTCAGCGCACAGTGATGAAAATGGCGCTCTATACTGTATGGCGGATAACAGTGACCGCGGGCTCCTGTTCCAACAATTGCTCTTTGTTGTTCACCTTGTCATAACTGCACTTCAGAACTAGTACACCGCCTCTTTGTGTTCAAACGCCACCAATTGAATCGGGAACAATTAAAACCGTACAACGCAGTACGCTCGCGTATGAATAAAATATCAACTCGGCCGTTTGTTTCATAATTTTTATAACATAGTCATTGACGTTTTAGAGTCCATGAGAGTTGATTTAGCGGGAAATTAGTTTTTTAGTGATAACTTTTGAACGGTATGGGATATCGAAATTCTCAAAATAGGGAAACACATATATTTCCAACAACTTGAATATGGGTTGAGTGATAACTATTTATCTGAAATTACCTGATTGTCAGGCGTATACACTTGAAAATATACAATTTTAAAACGTGTACGCTTGATGATTATGTGATGTGGGAGAAATATTCATTCTTTTACCTTCTTGAAAGTATTGAAAATAATTCACAGAACACAGAAGTACAAATGAAATAAGGCAATATCATTCGGAATTCCCACAAAACTGCCAAATGGTCAGTTTGACTGTGGGTTATAAAAATCTACGAAACGTGGTGTTCAATACAATGGTATCAAGTAAACATCGCATTACTCTTCATTTGTTTCCATTTTCATACATGAAGATAATGAAAACGTAGTCTGAACTCAGTCCATACTATATGGAGTTAAGCAGGGTTTCCAGTTCAGATTTTTTCTTGTCGTCCGACACGATTTCTCCAACTGCCCAATCACAAGCCAGTATTCACCTAAAAACATGGCGGTTCACGACACCGTTTCGGTAACGATTCGGTGTCGTAATTATTGACTCAACTCCAACTTTTGTCGGCCGAAATCACGATTTTACCGGAAGTTACATTGCGATTGCGATTCACCTGCTTCCGCTTGTTCGGCTTCATATCGAAAGAATGAAAAAAAGGATCGAATCCCAAAATATCGATTCATCTATCCATAAAACGTTCGATAAAAAGTGGAAACACGCCTGGAAAAAATCGTACCGATATCGTGTCGGACGACAAAAAAAAATCGGAACTGGAAACCCTGCTTTATGCTCTGAATTAGTTTAAAGGTTGTTTTGGAAAGGTGAAGTACCAATGTGGACACGTGTCTGTATGAACTGTATATAAATGACAACAGCTAGTACATGGCATTTACATGCATGGGTACATTAATATTATTAACAATATCGATAAACTGCATACAGTGTAACGTATAGTTCAGAACGAGCACGAAAATAACACCATTAACCACTGAGTACACTGAATGACTGATAGCTTGGAACAGCTCATTACAAACAGATAAAATTATGGAAGTTATCACAGAAAAATCGGAAAAATACATGATTTTCAGTATTTTGATTTTCAGAAGACATCAATTAAATTTTTTCAGTATTCGATTCGGAGAAGTAATTTGAATGAGAAATGTATTCATAATCATTTCTCTGCAAATCAGCATATCTGAAGTATCAAATGTATCAAAGTTCAATTCTCGAGTTATCAAAAACTTGGCTTCCCACTCTCAAAGTTATAAATATCGAAAATGTTCAAGAACAGCAGAAGTTATTTCAATTTCCTCGAATAAATACATCGAGATTGATTGAATGTATAGAACATACGGAAATTTATGAAAAAACAAAACTCAGAAACAAAAAGGATGATCGACTTCCCATCAGCTTTAATATCAGATAATATAGTCGATGATTTTTTTTTTTTTCGAAAAAACTTAATAACAGCTACGTATATGAATCAATATGTACATTGAAATTATCACATCAATAAATAACACAATTGATTAATTTATCCAGTATAATGCTGCTCAACGACCGCCCATGCGAAACCCATGCCTGATGCGGGACTAGAACCCACGCCCGACTTGACTTCAGTCCCTAATGCAGAAGATAGTTGACTGAGCCACGGAGTGACTAACACGCATCCTTCTTCCAGATGTCAATTTTCTCTATTCAGTATGTCTATTTATGATTCATTCTCATTTATTTATCAATTCAATCCTATTCAATTGTGATTCATGTAAGTCCATTTTGATGTCTATTTTCTTTTTGTGCTCGGTTTTGGTTTCCATATACTTCTCGGAATGGAGAAAGGTCTGAAATACTATTTCATATCTGTTTAAATTCAGATTGCCGTGTTGTTAGTAATAACTCGAACCGATGTGATTTCGGGAAACGAATATTGTTTCAACGAGACGCATTTCCATTTCGTTTAGTGAATACAATAGCCTAGACATTGTTCGCCGTGTAAGACCGTAAAATATTCCTCTTCTTGATTCTCTTCTACGCATAAAACTGAGCTAAAACATAAAGTGTATCAAGTAGCTGCTATTGTTATTCTGTCTCTTCAGCGGTATCAAATAAACCAATGTAATACTCTACTTATGCCTCAACTACATTGCTTTGTTTCATATTTATAGAGGATTATTTTATTTCGAAAAGTTTTTCATCAAATTGGATTCCTTACAATTATTATGGAATATTGAAGATAGTCTGGAACAATTGAATACAAGTTTTATCATTTCGAACGAGAAATAATCTAGATAGAGTGAAAAAATAGAGTATGCATAGAATTATAGATTCAGGAACTTGCTACCGTATTATTGACAAATCATAGAAACCTACTCAAATAAATGAGCATCAAATTTCTTGAAAACCTTCATATTGGGTTTATTATCGAGCTGTAATGATAACTAATATCAATTGGTGTCGTATGAATGATGGAAGTGATGATGGGATGATGAGATGAATGTTCTCAGGTGATGGGAAGGATGGTGGGAAGGAAGCGGTCGTGGCCGAATTATTGTAGGAACCATCCCAGCATTGGCCTGGGACTACAGAGAGAAACCACGGAAACCCTCTGTAAAGATTCCGTAAGAGGTCTGATATGTCCCTCACCTACCAGATCACACGAAGCGAGCGCGTTAGCGACTGAGCTACATGTGCCGGCTGGGCATCAAAATAATTACCTCTTTATTCGAGAGATTTTATTCTTCCACGTGTTTACAAAAAATTCTATCAATCATTTTTAATTGTCATAAACATGAGAGAAAGAATAACTAGGTGTCAGAATGGAATGATTTGTGACCATTCCGTCGACAAGGGAAGAATGGGACATATAAGAATGAATAGGAAAGAGAAAAGATTCACGGAATTTTCATTTCGTCATTGCTGATGACGCGTCTGTTGACGGAACGTTTGCGACTGATTTTCTTTCCTTACGGTGTACTATTTCATTTTTGGACTTAAGCTCAACGATTTTTCTCTTTCACGGCAATAAAACAAGCAAAGGAGAAAAAAATAGACAAGAAAAGTAATATTAGTTCGCTCTTTTCTCGAAGCACGAATCTATATTTTCCTTCAAGCAAGAAAAGAAATCTAAGGAGGCCAAAGAAAACAAAGGGTGAAAAAGTCTTTCTTGTGGAAGGAAAAAGTGACGTTCAAAACGCTTGTGGGTTTCCTTTTATTTTCTACTCAATCATGCGGTCGATCTAGACACCTTGTTTGTCACAATGTCCGTATAGACATATTTAACTACTATAACCCCGGTAAATAACAGTTTTAAGTGGGTGCATGCACGAGGCTGAGGGATATTTTATTTATCTATTTATATATTACATATTCATTTCGTATACTTATAAATATTCTCTCTCTCTCTATATATATATATTATATATTCATATTATTCATATATTTATTATATATTTATATGTTTATATATATATTTATATAGAATTTATATATTTTTTCCATGTTCACGAACCAGATAATTGAATAAAAAGTATATTATCCTCAAGATAATGTTAAGCTCTTCAATTAATAAGACATCCTTTTTTTGTGAACTCAATCAGTTTCAAGATAATACGACAATGAATAACAATGATGCGATTAGGAGCAGTGACGTATTCTTCCAAAACTGATTTAATTCACACAAATGGGATGCAGTATCATAGAGCATGAAATTATCTCAAAATATATCGGTGGCTGTAATTTTGAAACATTTGAAAGGTCTTTTCAACAAATTACGATTCAAATCATCCATAATTCCATTGTTCTCATATTCCAATCACTGAGATTATTATCGATTTAATTGTTGAATTTCATCACAATGAAAAATCTGAATAATAATCCAATTGACAAAATGTTTGGATGATACAATTGAACATCTAACATACATTTATAGCATTTCAAGATGTGCTCACAGAGCTCACAGTGCTCACAGAGCTCACAGAGCTCACAGTGCTCACAGAGCTCACAGAGCTCACAGTGCTCACAGTGCTCACAGTGCTCACAGAGCTCTGCTCACAATAAAGCGATGTCTTATCTGCGAATGTTGTTCCCAAACATGGAAATGTCGCGTAATGCAAAGCGTCTGTGTTAACTGATTTGTGATGAATGCTTTCCCAAATTATTAATAGCAATTACCTCAGTGTTGCTAAGAAATGATAACACATTCATCTGTTATTTGATTGGTTATCATCGTGTAGCAACACTAAGAATAGTGCCTCATTGTTTAACATGTAATTGATAAATGAATTGACTCCATGTTGCCAAGATACTTGAAATTGTAAATGGAATTGTCAAGTGACTTGATTCGTTTTAGTAATTCAAGATGGGGTTGTTCATAACCTAGAAGGGGGTTAGTTAGGGGGAGTGTGGATCGAGTCAATTGAATATTTACTAGGAAAACGCCATATATGCGTTGTAAGACGAGTGAATAGTAATAGTATGGGAACAAATGGGTAAAAACTGCTTCGAGTGGTACCAATTTAGCACATTTTATGTTTTTTCTTCAAAATGGCTGACCCGATCAAGCTGAAATTTTTTAGAAATGTGTACCAAAATGTAATTCAACTTCACGCGAAATTTCATTTTTTTGTAAAATTTTTTATTTTTTTTGTTCCCGACATGTTATTCTAATGGGAATTTTTGAAATTTCTCAAATTCATAAAAAAAAGTTACTCCCCGATAATGCCACAAAACAATACAGATCTAAGTTAGATGAGGAACCATATTGAAAAAACGTTTGAGGTTGATAGATGTAGCCGTTTGACCTGTGGAGAACAGACAAAAAAACATAAAAAAAAAAAAAACATAAAAACGAACACCAATTTTTTCCAGTATGTCAAATTGAATCCTCGCTAAACCTCGTCTAATTATAAGAGAATTAATTTTATATGATGAGTGGATATTGAATTAGTTCCAATACTGAAAATGAAACTGAAGAAGCACTATCCACTAATAAGGTGTAATCAATGTTTCAAATAATTTCTCATTCGTTATTTCGTTCTCTCCAATGTGAGTGAGTGGACAGAGTTGAAGCAAGGAATTGGATGTTTAATTTAGTTCACTAGAATACAATTCCTTCATTGAATATGATGATGTGATACGTACAGTGGAGATATAATATAAATAATAAGATATGAAACTCGTATTTTTCAAGAAAAATGATTGAATATTCTCATTATTTCTTATCGCATTAATATTTCGCTATTTGCGTTAGCAATATAATAATTTCTTGATTATCTTTGAGTGGTAATATTAAAATCATGGTTCGTCATCAATCATAATATTCATATTATAATTTCAATATTTGTGATATACCATTTTTTGTCCAATAACTCCGAATTATATGTTCAATAATCGGTGAAAAAAGTGATGTATTTTGAGGAAGATTTGTTCCATGTGACCAGGTTAGCTCATCATACACTTTTATTGAATGATTGAGCATGCCAAATCATATTCATTTGTTTCATTCAATGATTAATCCACGAACAAATTAATTTCGATCATTTCATTCTCCATTTCTCTGAAATTCGTTGATTGTGGAAACGTTGTTAATTACAGTTGATTTATTATCCAGATAATATTACCAACTTTATAATAACAAACTTCTACAATCAAAAGTTTTTCTTTGTTCAACAAATATCGCGATCCAATATTGTTCTAGTCCGAGGTTCCATTAAAATGAATGCAAATTTTGAAATATTATCTCGACCATAGATTTAAGTTTCACATAATGTCTATCTAACTATGGGTTAAGCGCACACAGAGAGTGAAGGGGCCATGGGGCAAAAGGATAAGCCTTCGAGTTTATTTGCGAATATTTTATAGAACCAGATAAGCTTCAACTGGTTTAGTAGACTATTATAACGGGGATATAATAGTAGCACTAGAAACTGGTAAACGACTTCTATTACACGAGACCCGTTGTTTGAGTTATTCGCACTTTTACTATGGTCATGTAGACTTAAGCTTCCTGGGAGGGAAAAGCGAGTTTTACTATAAAATATACGGAAAAGTGAAATACTTTTACAGGAAATTAATTGTTGGCTTATACCATGGTGTTTTATTTGGTTAAGAAATTGAATAAAAATGTTTTTTGGGGTTAAATTAAAATTGAAATTGCGTTCGGTCCTGTGTTGATAATGAATAATGTATGATAACTTTCGGGTTATCCATATATACTTAATCATTGGAAGAATTAATTACAAAGTTAAATAATAATTCGATTGGTGGATATGATATCTGAAACATAATATGCAGTTGGTGTGATGAAATCACCCTTGTGGTGCCCCAGTTCAAACGAATCTAAACTTCCATTCTTCGCCTCAATAGCTTTGTGTCGAGATTTCAATGAAAATGATGATAATTTGCAGTTACTAGGCAAACGCAGGATGTGCGTTGTACGATGAGCGAGATGTCTATATAGTATAATCGAAAACTCTACAAATCTTGATCATTTGAAATATACTGTAACGCATTAACAGAATTTCCAATTAATTAAAACCGAACTTCGATTGCATTTGCAATTTTAAGATTGATAATTTTGATTAATCTTTCGATAATTAAATAATTTTCATTAATATTTTTCAATACATACTGACATGGTCAATATTACCAAAACAATTACATTCAAGATTATATTATTCTTTTCATCATCATTATGATAATTTGCATCGTATCGAATATGATTTTGACAATTTCGCCCAAGCAATCTTATGTGGTTTTTAGAATTCATGATAGTCTCAAAAATGTCCACCGATCAGACCTCAAACTTACAGTTTAAGTTGATAGTTTGCATATAAAACAAAAGTTTTTTTCAGTCGCGTCAAACCTCACTTGCATGTTTAAAACAACAAAAAAAGCAAGACAAGTCAGTAAGATTCATGAAATCTTCGCAATATCACATCGAAAATAGAATTATTCGCTATGTCCACAAGAGCTTTTTCAATGTCACCTTTCTGGATATGATCGGCTTACCACACCATCTGAATTTTCCTGCTTATAGGACATGTGCCTCGTCTTTATCTACGTGTCGTCCTATCAGTCTAAATTTTTCATCTAGTAGTTTAGAAAACTCCAAAAAAGCATTACTCGAAGGATACTCATGAAAACCCTACATATTGGACATGTTACGTACTGTCATGAAAAAACACTGAAACAT